>JAUEKZ010193683.1:0-11994 GCA_031471865.1 Melibe leonina | reverse complement strand
GAGAGAGAGGGAGAGAGAGCGAGAGAGAAGAAAGATATATAGGTAATAGATAAGCAGAGATAGATCAGAACCCTCAGAAAGACGAAAGGTGAGAGGGGGAAAGAGGAGGGAGCAAGGGAGAGAGGTGGGATAGCAAGGGGATAGGGAGGGAGAGGGGGAGAAAGCCAAGGGAAAAAGAGGGGGTAGAGAGGAGGAGGAGAGAGAGAGAGGGGGGGGGGGAGAGAAAAAAAGGGAGGGGGGAGAAAGGGGTATAGAGAGGGGAGATGGAGATAGAGGGCGAGAGAGGGAGATAGAGGGTGAGAGAGGGAGGGAGCGAGGAAAGAAGAATGCGGTATTGTTGTGGGCGTCGCTTAAAGTAAATTGATCAAGATTACATTCGTGTCGTGTGTATTTCTGTTTCGGATAGTTCTTTCTCTAGTCTTTTTTAAACAAGGCTTAGGAATGAAAACCAAAGGTGAATTTAAAATTGAATACGGTAGACCGGAATGTATAATGTTGGCAAAGAGCCCAATTCATACAAGAAAATTTTAACATGAAAATAATGTTCTGTCGCAGGAAGAAGGCCATAGAGGTAAAGAAAGCCAAATAGTTAGACGAAAAAAGAATTAGAGCCGACCATGGAGATTACAGTCTGATTGACACAGCTGACATACTACATACGCACACACGCACACACGCACGCACACACACACACACACACACACACACAAAAGAAAGTGTTTGCAAAGGATATCGCGCTCGTAGGGATTCACCTGTGTAAAATCAAACAAGGTTAAATATTAAGTAGTAAGACATCTATAGCCTAAAAATACAATGGTTTCCATCCTCTGAATTAATGGGACACTGATCAATCGCAGGTTGCTCCCCCCCCCCCTCCCCTCACAAATCATGGGTTGGTACTAAGGTATTGGATATTGGGCATTGTGACAAGCAGCTCCTCTCTGAAATAGGACCCCACTTTCGATTCCATCCACCCACAATGAACACACACTTTATCTGTGTACTTATTGATAGTCTTGTGGTTTTTGAAAGCAGGGTCCTATTCAGCAGGGTACACAGCCTTTTATCCAATGTTTCGGTTGGTACCCAGTTTACACATTAGTGGAGTTAGGCTGTTGGAAGCAAGTTTCCTTGCCCAAGGAAGGAAAAACCAAAATGCCCCTGGTAATGTTAATCAAATAGAATACGATAATGTTTTAATTCTAAGAAAGAGTAAGAGCTACCTAAACCCACCTTCACTCCGGTTATGATAAAGCTCTCTTCATTCATTTTGCATCAAAGTCAAAGGATAACACATTTGTCTAGGACTTGTAATTACAAAATATTGACCACAAGGAGAACACCGCGGACTATTTGGACAAAGTATAAGGATATTCCCTTCTTTAAGAATGTTTAAAATGGGATATGCGATCCAGATTGATAGTAAATAAATGTGTACGAAACAGTGATGTATGTAGGTACACGTAGTTTACGACGAGTGTGTGTTTATAAAGTGACGTAACACATTTGATGAGGTAACAGCATTGTTGACGTGTGTCAAGGTTATCAGCGAACAAACGGTAGCCTATAGTTTACACAAGCAAAATGGACGACTACACAGAAGATTGGTTGTCACCTGTTTAACGCCCTTTTCAGCACAATTGGGGTCAAAGGCGGAGCTCTCTAGACAAGATAACGTGTTGCCACACAGAGATAAACGGGGGCCCCATTCGAATGTCTAACCTATTCACAGTAGTAAACCGACACCAGGCCAACCAGTTTTAGCTATGTTCCCATAAAGCCCAGCGCCCGGTGGGACATCTGCTAAAATGCCGATTTTAACGTATTTGGTATGACGCAGCTGGGATTCGAACCCGGATTCGATCATCTGCAATTATCACTTTGATCCAAGTACCATAACGTTGACTTTTGTCTTTATTGTCCTTGTATCTAATAATTGCCTGTAAACCACTCATTTCATCCACAGGCTTAACGGTCCATTTTTAATAATTACAAAAGGTATCACGACTGAACAACAGATGGACACCCTTGGGACAGGACGCCCGTATGTAGCAGTTAGTTTCCGAACCCAATGTGTGGGTTGTTACCCATTTTATGTTTAAACCTGGGTGATGTGAGCCAATGGAAGTGAGATAATTTGTTTGCACAAGACACAGGAAAAAACAAAGTGTCGCTAGGTGAAAGGAATCGAACCCGGTGTGCCCAGGCTTTGACTGTCTGTGCTTCGTCACTTCCTGTTCCGCCATCGCGCCTCACTAAAATCGGACAAGGGACGTACGAATTTAGTTGAGGAAGAAGAACCACCAACCTACCGATTCCGTGGTAGACGCCCTGCCGATTGAGCTAGCTGTTTTATATCAATTGTCTACCAACGAATGTATTGGAAAGCACTAAAGTCCCCAAGGAATATTGTGCAATGGGTGCTGCTACTGCTAACCACTGCTCTATTTTGTACATCATTCTTCCTGTCAAACACACTTGGTATTGCCTTATCAGTGATCAGTAACCGACACATAGTCATAAACATCGCTAGTTTCAGCGTGCGAACGCAAGTTGGGTGTGTTCGTTCCTATCATCATCTGCTGTATTAACATAGAAGCTAGATACATACTACTACTACTACTGTACATAAATACACAGTGTCTCACTGTCTGGTTGGAAAAACGTGGAGCACATCTCGGGTGAGGAGGTGTGGTGGCTGAACTGGTCGTGACGCAGCAGAGAGTATGTGCGGCTCGGTTTCAATTCATGCAAATCAGCGGCTCTACTTCTTGATTTATAATTGTGCAAGTAAATGTACTGCAATTGCCTCACTCCACCCAGATGTCAAATGGATACCAACCTACAATTTGGGATTTGGGAAAGTATTCTGCGATGGAGCAGTGTCTTATCCAGAGGATGGCTTTACGCAACAGAAACCTGCATTAGCTCCGGCTCTATGGACCAATACCTTCTATAAATGTCAAATGTGGAGCTCTCTAAATTGTCGATTTTAACGTCATAGGCATGATACGACTATTACGACAGGGGTTCAAACCACCGATCTAGTCTAACAGATGCACAACTTATTGATTTACGGCGCCACTTGTTGACATATCATCGTGTCGGTCATAAGGCCTGTGGTTTGTAATTCACCATGGCAACCCTGCTGAATGCGGGATAAGTTGAAAGAAGAAGAGGTCACAAGGCCTTTAGGTCATAATAATATACAGCCGATGATATAAAGATAATTACCTACATGGGGGAAAAAACACCCGGGGACATAAAAGTATGGCCTACTCTGTGTATCAGAATAAGGTACAGGTTTGAATGTGATAGCACGACAAATGTCCTGATCGTTTGTTCAATGCAGGCAGGGGCAGCACACAAAGAAATGAATGCCATACAATTGAATGGGATTCGCATATCTAAATAGATATCAACCATTCATAAGTTAAGGATATGGTACGATAACATGTCATAACGTTTCGGCTTGTTTCCTATGCTGGATTGGACCAAGCGATGATAATAATATACAGCACGACAGTTTATCAACCTCGAAAGAAGAGATAAAGCTACTACTTTTTCATGATACAATGTCATGGTTGGTTGACTTTAATTCTATTGCTAATTTTTTTTAACGCTTAACAAGTTAATGAAATGTGCTGTCACTGTCATACACAGTCACAGAGCTATACGGAGGGTTCATTTGAATATCTCCCCCAAACCACAGTAGACATACATACACCAGGCCAACCAGTCTAGATTATGTTCCTATAACGCCGAGCGTCTGTGGATGACAGTTACTTAACTATCAATTTTGTTGAACGTATTTTTGGTATGACGCAACCACCGACCTACCGGTTTCGAGGCGGGCGCTCTACTTATTGAGCTATATATGGTTGACTGCAATTCTTCTAAAAGATACTTTTACACAAGACGTCTTTCTTTCTTTTTTTTTTTTTTAATCGAAAGGATTACCTATATTATTATATTAGAAGCGCATTCCTAGAGCCTATTAACCATAGGGTAGTGTGATATATAAATCATATTTATCATTATTATTATTTATTATCTGTACATGTATATGTTAACTATCGCTATAACTATAACACACAACACCCGCACAGCCACAAACCACTTTGATAAAGCGTGTTTGTAATTACTATTTATAATTTAGGCAGACATGACAAAAATATGCACTGGCAAGCTATCACGTTTTCGTCAAAAACCCCATTGCACTTGACGGCATAACTGGCAATATTCTGTCCGTAACAACGCCGTGTACACCTCGCAACAGGGGGTCGATGGTTCGAACCCCGGCCGCGTCATATGACGTTACTGACTGTCAGCATTTTAGCAGCTGTCTCGCCAGGCATAATTTTAGAAACAGTGCTAATACTGATTGGCCCATAGTCAGTATACTGTGACTGGGTGAGGTATTTGAGGGAGCCTTCCGTTTACATAATATGTGCGGCAACACATTGCAGTGCATAAATTGTCTACAGTATAGAGTTCCACTTTTGATGTGACTTGTCAATGTCTCTTGAAAAAAGGCTTTACGTTACACAAGCAACAAGACCAACCAGCCACTGTTAATGTTAACGTCACAGCCATGATTGGACTTTGAACCAACATCTCGTCTTATGTGCAAAGTCAAAGCAAATAATCCCCCAACCCCCAAACTGCATTGTATTTTGTAGTTGTAGTAACTACAGAAAATAATGTAATTGATTATTGTTGTTTCAGGAACTTTGGACCGGAGATCAGCCCTGTTTATGTCGCGTGACGTTAAATGCCAGCATCTAGATGGCGGAACTGATGATATTTAATGGTCATCATAATCATAACTTCCCTTTACAGTCAGCGTTCTATGAATCAATCCCCCATTTTATTTCACACCTAGTTTCGAAAGGGGTCGCCCATTTATGTAGTAACCGCGTCCAACTTTGTTTGCCTTGGGTTATCGGACAAGACTTATTTTCTACAAATGGTATTATGGCCGTTCCTACGTCGTGCATATACGCATTCTTCTGTCCACAAATGTCTATACTGCTTATATATATATACTTTTATACTTATACATACTCCTCCTGTCCATCTGTCATTGTGGTGTAAAAAATACTTAGGTACACTGTTCTCCATTTGTGACGTCGACAACAATACCTCCTTCTGATCATCTGTTACATCATACCAATACCCCCCCCCCCCGGTCGATTTGTCAGGTAGGAAGTATTTATACCTTCTTCTGTCCATCTATCATGTCAATAACACTTTACACCTTCTATCAATATCATGCCAATGGGACTTATACCGTCCTTCACAATCTGTCATGTCAATAACACTTATACCTTTTGCTCATCTGTCATGTCAATAATACTTACACCTTTTGTTCACCTGTCATTTCAGGTCAATAACACTAACACTTATACCTTTTGTCCCCATCTGTAATGCCAATAACACTTATACCTTCTGTCTATCTGTGTATGTCAATAACACTCAATCATACCTTCTTCTGTCCATCTGTTATGTCGATAATCAGTCCTTCTCTAGATAGCAAGTGATCATGAACATAGAGGTACCAGAGTGTAAAACATTGGGTATGACCTTAAGTCTGTTAGGCTAGGATAACGGGCAGGACTGAACTAACAGATACAAAACAGGTGTGTGTGTATGTTTGTCAAGGGAGCACAGGAGAGAGTGCTGGAAAAAGTTAGATGATAGATAAAGCCAAAAGAGAACAAACAGAAGTATGTAGTGCCCACCAGAGCCGCCCACCAATTGTCCACAAAGACCCATTGTGTGTGACGTCATAACCACAAGAAGCAACATAATTTTCATTATGATTATGCCAATGCCACAACAACTGAGTAGTTTTCACTTTTCCCGTCCCAATGACAGTTCACACAATTCTGTGTGTTAGTGTTTGTACAATGCTGGCATTGTTTTTTTTCAGCATTTTAACCCAACGAATAACCCCCCCCCCCCCCAAAAAAAAAAATAGTTACTGGAGCGATAGAAGTTGTAGAAGGATGAGTATGTGTAGTGCTGGCAGTTGAATAAAATGTTCATTATTTTTTGTTGCATCTGTCCTGAAGAAGGCCTTAGGCCAAAACGTTGATGTTATCATTTTGTCTTGGTCTTTTTCGTGCCTGTTCCAAGAGAAAACCTTTCTTTTCTATAATTTAAGGCCCACCAGTCCAATTATTTTAAATATATAAACCAGTCTCAGTCAGTGTTTTCTCTCATGGACTTGGACTGATGCCACCCAGAGCCAGAAGTAACCAAGCCCAATTAATTGCAAATGAATGCATTATTATGCATGCAGTATGCAGTAGCATGGCACAATTATGCATAATTGGTTCCTGGAAATACTGATAAGGGATGTGGTTTGTAATTGTAGTATTAACATGAGCAATCAAGTCAAGACAAAGAATGCAATTTTTTAGTAATTAGCCTGACTGTGCATGCACGACATTTGTTGACTAGTCCCCAATTATTACAACAATGTATGAAGCCTACAATACTGCATAACTTTACATTAACAGTAACAGCACACGTCACTCTTCTCTTACTCAGGTATAGAGGAATTCAAGAGGTGTGATATCTATTGTAGTAGTAGCCTGATATTTAACATGTGAAATACATAATATCAGTAAAAAAAAAACCCTTCAAATTTCAAAACCGAGCTAGACTAGAAGATCCATGTATGAATGTACATGATGATACAATCTAATCTATGTCATAATTTTTCAGTTAAAGTTAAAGTTAAAGTGATAGTGCAGATTTGTTAATGATAGCCAAAAGTGACTATACAGTTCAAAATAAACTGCATATGCCATGCGTCCAATATGAGTTAATGTGTGTACACCAAGCTAATGTCAGAGTGATAACAAATGTTACCATGTCATTGTGGTGATTGTGAATGAGGGGTGCAATGCATTTCCTTTAAAAAAAAAGATCTCCCCATTCTGGCTTTTATTTTCCAGTTGAGCATGTAATCTGCGGTGACAGATTCATTTTTGATTTATCAAACAACACTAGGTAGACTATGCTAGATCTATATTTTTCCCAGAGGCCAATTATTAAATCCATTGAACAGTTGGGCAGTCTTTAAAATGATGGAACATTTGATTTTTCATTTTTATCTTACTAAAAATCTTTTGCTTTCAGTGTTTTTTGTTGAGTTTTAGTGTTTCATTCATGTGAACTGGCATAAAAAGGACACGTAACTCATATCTTGAGATACAGTGATCATTTCACTTGTTTTGGTTTAAACATTTGCAGATGCTCCTTAAAACTTGCATGAATACACAACAGTTTGATCAAAACTTCTGCAATAAAAATTATAACCAAAGAGACTTTTACAATGGCCTCTGTCAACTTGCATAATAATATATCCTAATTTGAATTTATAATTATAAGTCAACTCACCACAACCATCCCATTGTACTTGTACTGTAAGGTATGTATCTGATTTCTGATAAAGTCTACTGTTTCAAGTGAAACCATATTGCCATCTCTCAAAGACATAAAGTCAGACATCGGTAGCACTTTGCATTTTATTTGAGTAATATAATACATTCAATAAAGAGACAAGTAGGGTAGGGAACCCGTAGAGTAGGAGTAGAAGAAAAAAGAAGATCTGCTACAACAGCAATCACATTAGATACCAACATGAGCAGTGCCTCAATTCTTAGGCAAGATTTATCACAAACAAGACTTGGTTGGACCCTGCCAGGGACTTTTCACAGAGGTATGATAATAATACAAGGGAAAAAATATCCTCTCTCAAAAAAAAAAAAGTGATGAAGAAGAGATGATTTACAATTTACATGAAGAAAAAAACCCCAATATTTATAACAATCACAAAAAAGAGAATAACAAAAAGAAAATAGCCACCACCAACATCATGCATTATGATACCACCTTTTGTGTACAAAAGTACTCAGTCTTTCTATAGAACAGGTGAGCCTGTATTTGGGTATCACAATGTAAAACATAGGAGATGACCACAAGTCTAATTGAGCAACAGGCAGAACAAAAACTGAGCTGACAGACACAAAACAGCTGTGCGTGTATGCTTACTAAATTAAGAGAGCAATGGAGAATGCAGGAAAAAGTAAGATGATAGGTTAAGTCAAAAAAGAAAAAAACAAACGTAATGCCCACAAGAAACACCTTCCAACCACCCATAAAAAAATGTCTACTGTTTTCAATATCATCTACAGTGATTGTATTAATGCAACAATTAAGACTTAGCTGAATTGAAGAGACCAGTTGTCAGGGTGTAACATATGAAAAAATATAAAAATGAAATAAACCCATTAGAACCTAATGGGCCTGTTTGCTCCCAAGGAAAACTTACCTTTAACTTTTTACTTTTTTTTTTACTAGTCAAGAAACTTAGTATTTTTAAAACTCTTTTACTTTTAGTGGGTGAAACTTATATAACATATGAATATGATTACTTTCCTTAGTCCCAGATGTAAAGAAAGAATGAAAGTAAAACTAGCTCTCTCCTGCATGGAAAAGTATCAAATGGGACGTTATTGACTTTTTGAAAGTAGATAAGTCTTTAACTATCTCTTTGGCTTAATAAACCATCAATATTTTTTCTCTGTTGCTTGATGCAGAGTACAATCATACGATTTATCAAATTATATATAAATAAATAACCAACCTGATGGTGTTTTCTACTTTACCATAATGTGAAAAGTACTGCAAAAAATATTGTTTATGGTTTCGGTTTTTAGATTTGAGAGAGGAATTTCCCTTTGCTTAGTAGTTTGTAGTTGTTCTGGCTGCAATGACGTTAGGTTGTAATTGCAATAGGTTAAGTATGAAATCATCAACAATCTGGCCCTATTTGGATGAAGCCTTTTTCTCCAACGGTTTGGTCTGAGCTTGGGCTTTCTTTTTCATCATTTGAATCCTCTTATTGGCTGTGACCATTGAGAGATTGGCCACCGCTTGCTTGTTACTGCTGCTACTACTGCTACTGCCGCTGCTTTTAGTAGACATCATTTCAGTTCCACCCACAGAGGTGCTCGGAGTGGACGGGGGAGAGTTGCTAGACGATCGAGAATTTGACGGGGAAGATTTGGCACTCTCTGATTTTTTATCTTCTTTTGATGACTTTCCATGAGCTTCTCCCTTGTCTCTTTCTTTCCTTTCTTTCTCTCTATCTTCCTTACGGGATGATGATTCGAACGACTTTTTCTCATCTGTTTTGCTCTTCGAGTCTGATTTCTTACCCTCCCTTTGGTCCTCCTTGCTTGAGGACTTAACAGCTTCAGCCTTGCGACTGTCACTCTTCCCAGAAGACGAAGAGGATTGTTTAGTTACATTATCCTGCTTTGCGCTGTTTGAACCAGTCAATTTGATATCTGACTTGCTCTGAGATTTGCTGCTGTCACTTTTGCCTTCAGACTTTTTGCTGCTGGCAGGATTTCTGGCATCTCCCCGTGGTTTGGTCAAGTTTGCTGCCAGACCTGCCAACCCAACCATGGCACTGGAGAAGGATGTGAGATTGCTGGTGTCTTTGGGGGTCACAATTGTCTGTCAAAAAAATATAAAGTATGACAGTCAATATAGCATGTGTCATTTAAATTTTATATTGGTCACTGTAGATACCAAAGGCAAATATTTCTTAACACTGGTTGGAAAAGAAAACACATTCTTTTGTTGGTCCTCAAGGAGAAATTTCTCTTTCAGATTTGTCCCAAGGAAAGACAGGGACATCCCAGGTGTTAGCTGCAGTGCGGCGCCACAAAAAAAGAAAAAAAGGTGGTAAAAGGGCTTGACCCAAGGGCAAAATTTCAACATCGACCTTAGCTTCCAACTGGACAGTTGCAGAATAAGTCCTTTTTTTCACCAAGTCAATCCTGACTATGATTAATCTGGCTTGACAAAGATTTTCGTCCTCAGTTGTGTTGGGCCCTCAGACACTGTTTTTACATCAAAAGTTAATAACAAATTAACACCAGGCATGTTTCTCCTTGTTGCTCCCTCTTGCTAAAAAACCTCAGCTTCACAAAGTTGCAATTTCATAAGAAGAATAAACATATCAATCACCTTAAACACACACAAACCTTTGGATCAATTTTGCGGAATGCTTGACTGCTGGAATCTGGGTCAGATTTGCTGATCTTGGCAATGGAGGGAATTGGTTCTTTGGAGCTTGATGACACAATTGGGGAGGGCTTGCTAGACTTGACCGGCTTTTGGGCCATCTGTGGAAGGGGGGAAAAAATATTGAAGCACACAGTTTACAAACTAGTGGCAAAAATTTAATGAACACACACAAAAATTTAGTAAAGTGTCTGTTCGACATTTATGATTTTGTTCTTTCAAGCACCGCATTGATTGTCAGATAGACTTAGACATTAATTGTAGTATTCTTTGATATGACCAATTTGACAGCGACAATCAGAAAATAGAGCAACTTATAGAAAAGACAATACATTTATCAAAGAGTGTTTTAGTAAGACTTTTGTTAGGTATTTGCTTTATCATACACTTATCAAAAAGCATTTTAGTAAGACATTTGTCTTATCATACAAAATACATGTCAAAAAGCATAGTAAGACATTTATCCGACCCTACAGTACACACCATTTTCTTGAAGCTTTTGGTACACCTGGAGCAGTACCAGACAAATCGGGGATCTCTGACATCCTGACCTGTGACAGGGGGCTTGTGGCACTCCTGGTGTGCATGGTGGATGGAAAGAAAGCTATGAATGTGTGTAAAAACTGGGTCAATGTGATGAAAGAGAAGACTAAATACCAAGCAGCATTGGTAGGTTGTTGCCTGTTTCAAGCCCTTTTTAAAGCAATAAACTTTACGTCACATCAAAATACATGCTAAATGTTGTCAGAAAATATATTCCGTTCCTAACCATAAGTGATAATCAACCAACTCAGCAGCTAAGCTTCCCCTCCTCATCGATTTCACCTTTTCCTTCCCTTAAACCCATTCTTCACCTATATGACTCGATGCGACATAAAGATCTAGACCAGATGTGACACAATGCGACATAGAACACCATCACTTTCTTAACTAAAATAGCAATGAAGTCTCGCACTGGGCGACACTTGCACTTATTTATTCTCTTTTTTTACGCACAATTTTTATTTTTCATGCAGAAAACTGGATGTCGCTACTTTCATTCGTTCTCGTGCTGTGCGTATACAAAAATGAACCCAACTTTTCATCAGTGTTCTGGATAGTGGGGTGAAAATGGCTAGTTTAAGGACCCGATAGACAAATACAGGCTACGCATTGTACCATATTAACTTACAATGAGGTGCCTGCTTCTATTCAATGCCATGAAAACTTAAAACATGGTCATTACCAGTGACAAAAATGAAAAAACATCGAGCGAAGAATTCAAAAACCGTCATTTTGTTACATTCTTATTTTTTTTAAACACATTTTCAAACTTTTACCCTAATAAAATGATAAACCATTGTAAAATTCAGCTCTTCCCCTTTCATTTGTTATGTGTTGTGTGTTTTTAAATTAATTCTTAAAGGATGAAATAATGTTTTTAAAAGATTAAGTTTTGTCATAAACAGAGTGATCTCTCTTACCCAGGGAATCGAAGTAGAAAATCTGTGAGCCTTTGGGAAGGAATGAAGCTTGAAGACTACATTCTATAACTTCCAATATCATATAAAAACTGCATATGCAACTCACCTGATGATAGAGACTATGACACTCTTGGCATTCCACTAGTTGATTGCCAGAGCTTACATCAAATTGCCTGTTTTGAAAAAAAAAAAGAAAAATGTAGCATAAAAAAGTATTCACTGCACACAATATCAACTGGTTCTGTTAGAAGAATCTCAAAGAATAACATTATTTGAAAGCAATAGAAAGGAGATTTTTAACCCATTACAACCTGACATGCTTAGAGTAGATTCGTATGGTGAAAGCCAAAACTCATCCGAGGGCAAATCGGTAAACGGGGGTGGCACTCCGGGATCGACACGTTGGTGCCGGTTCGGA
>JAUEKZ010193672.1:0-11994 GCA_031471865.1 Melibe leonina | reverse complement strand
CAGCCAAAATAACGACCAAAATGGTTGTTTTTACATATCTGGTCATCTTTATGATTGGGAAGAGGGATGAAACAAACTTTTTTTTTTATTCTTCTGATGTTAGTTGTTAAAAAATCGGGAAAATGCGGGACATTTGGGTCATGCGCGGGACTGCAGACAAAACCTCCAAATTCTTCTAAATGCGGGACACTTGGCAGCCCTGCCAACATTACCTATATTCTTTCCTCTGACTGAAAACTGTTTTGTTCATAACAAACCAAATCAATTACTTTCCATATACAGTGTTTCAAATGAACTGCATGTCAACCACAATAATAAACACTTCGATCCCAAGCAAACTCATAAGGGTAATGATAACCACAGCCGGATCATGACGATACACATACATATACCAAACAAAACATCTTAATGTCATAAAAAAAATAAAGGACTGTATACAAACCTCCTTTTCTGCAAGCATGTCACGGAACTGTTTCATTCTGATTTCCAAGGGAACTATGGCTCTTTGTCTCGCAGCATGAACCTCAGCTTCGATAGCTGCTTCTTTTCCAGCATCAATTTGCTTTGGGGCATCCTTTTTCTCTTCTTTTGGCTCAGGTTCTATCCTGATGAAGACAAATTTACAACAACCATGTTACACTTGGGTAAAAGTAAATCATAAATAAAAACCAAGGCCTTTCCATCGACAAAATATCACTGATAATGACAGTAAGGTGGGGAGCAAGTACTGGCTGGAAATCACAAAAAATGAGTAAAACTTGAGATAATATGCAGCGCAGAAACGAGACAAAGCATAAGAAAGCAGAAACTTTGGAAAAACAGAAAATTGACCAGTGGGGTTCGAACCCGGGACCCAGCTACGGCACCCATCGCCTGGCCGGCAGCAACAAACAGCGAGCTAATCACTTGAGCTATCTGCTCCCCTAAAAAAGGAACATCAACCTCAGTGTGATATACTCGGCCTGTGCTGCCGCCTCGCCAAGTCAATTTTCTGTTTTTCTATATTTCTGCTTTCTTTGGCTTTGTCTCGTTTCTAGAAGTAAATTGGAGACTTATATAGTGCTGATATCCACGAATTGTGCTCATCGCACTTCACACTTTTTACTTTCGCCGGTCAACTGCAAACATTGAAACAAATAAGACAAGACAAGTGCCTGTTAAGCGTGTTATAATTTGTTTGTGAGACACGGACACTGCTGTATGGAGGGCCAGGTACCCATTTTGCTGCTGGGTTGACAGTGAGGTTTTCCAGTCCCGAAAAAAATCCACCCATCAGAGGGATCGAACCCAGGACCTGCACAATAGTGTGATGCTCTACCAACTGAGCTAATGCGCCCCCACAGCACAGCATATTATCTCAAGTTTGACTGAAAATATCACTGTTGCTTGCCTTAAGAATGGACTAGATTACTGATATGGCCTAAACTTGATGCAAACTGGAATCATCCATGTTGTCTGGCAATCAATGTGCAGTAAATCTCTTACACAGTCTACATGATCCACGTTTGATTTTCTTTATAAAAACTTTCTAAGGCACTTTCAACAGCTAAAGTCACATCGGTGCCATGGGGTAAGTAAAAGAGTAGCCAGACTTAGTCCTAGCATGGACTTTTGAGTCCTACCAGGAACTTTTGAAAACACATTTCTAAAAAAAAAAAAGATATGAATTACATTAATCTCTCACAATCACAAAGGAGAGGACATACACAAGATGACTACAAGACAACCACCCACATCATGCTTTATGGTCCAGGAGGACCAAGCATTTTCTACCACCCTTGTCCTTGCAGATAACAAGTAACACTGCAGTTTAGGAGTTTAGGGTGATAACCACAATTCTGTTGGCACAACAGGCAGGACCAAGACTGAACAAGCGGATACAAAACAACTGTGTGTAAGCTTGTTCAGGAAAGCAATAGAGAAGGTGTTGGAAAAAGTAAGATGAAGAGGATAGGTGAAGCCAAAAGAGAAGAAACGTTTTAAGGGAGATTGTTTGCAGACAAAAAAGTTCTTAAGGAATCCAGAGGTTTTTAAGATACAGGAGAAAGTAACAAGAGTTTTCAATGGACTACATTTTTTGTAAAGAAAAAGTCATTTAAGGATAATGTAAACAAGAACTTTCACCTACCAAAAATACATTTCATGCATGAACTATTCCTGGGATTTCAAATCCATGTATTATAAAGTAACTTACTTCTTTTTCTTGCTTGGAGGTTCTGACTCTTCTTCTTTCACCTCTTCTTTCTTTTTCTCTGAAATGCAGATTGGTTGAACTATCACTAATCAGAGCAGAACCAAGAAGACAAAACATCTATTTAATCTTCTATTTGACTAGTACAACTGTCAATGGATATTCTGTTCTTAGTCTTATTTTAAAAATTCTAATAAAACACTGTACCTTCTGGTTTATTTGAAATAAGTTTGTCAACATCGGGCCTGTTCTGTAGGTCTTCTGGTTTCTCCCATACTGACAACCTCTGGCTTGGGTTGTAAAAGAAACAACGTCCATCACCAGTCCAAACAACACACCTGGCAAAATTATAAGGATATCAAGAAAATCATCACAATAGAAAGAGGGTCAAATTTGTTCTATTTTTTTCTAATGATTACATAGCTTTGGAAGGATTGTGCACTTCAACAATTGATTTCTTCTTTAATTACTCACACAGCTGTCAAATCCATAAGAAAAGAAGTCTAGATATTAGAGTAGCTGATGAAACAAACAAAAATCCAGCAATTCAAAATGACTCTTTGAACAATAAATGGTGCCCAAAATGCGAGCTCAATGAAAATCATCTGGCAGAAAAATGCATAAAAAACAATCAAGCCGCTGACTACAACAAGCATACGTAACAGTACAGAACAGTTTTGCCTGCAACAAGATTGGTGGGTGCCCATGGGCAGCAAGAATAACTGACAGCTTTTATAGACCTTTTTTAGTTACTTAGGTGGGCACTCGCAATAATGCCAAGAATGTAAAAATTCCTAACATTGATTTTGATACTGTTTTGATTAGAAACGTACAAACAGACGAGCTAATTCCGGATATATTATATATAAAAAAACAATCGGCACATTTGTTTATAAACAACAAACAGCAGTCACTCACAAAAAGCTGTTGCAATAACAGTAGATTTCAAAGACGACCTGGAGACCAATCGAAAATACAGTGGAATTCTGTAGTTTTTTGAAGTGTTAGTAGCTCTGAATTGGCAATTTATTTTTTATTCATGAAACAAAACAAAAGCCTATGAAAGCCACAAATCCAGTTAAAAAGCAACCCACCATGGAGTTCCAGGAACTGGGGTACTTGACACAGGTTTTGCTTTTTCAGCAGCTTTTTGTTCTTCAGTCATTTCCTCTTCTTCAGCTTTGGGTTCCTTGAATAAAAATATCAACAAGAGTTGTGAATAAAATCAAAAGTTACTCATTTTACTTTTAATATCCACTAATGATTTTTTTTAAAATCAACATAAAGTTGGTAGTAATAATAAAAGTTCTTACTTTCTTACAATCAATTTCCAACCACTGGTTTACTTTTGAGCATAATAAGTTCTTGACTTTGCTACAAAGTAAAATGACAAAAAAAAAGGAGGAAAAAAGCTAGCTTACTTCTTCTGCTTCTTCTTTGTCTGATTCATCTGAGCTCTCCTGCTCTTTCTTTGTGTCAGGAGTTGACTGTTGCTGTGTAGGAGCTTTTTGAGGATTCTGTAGCTGTTCAATTTTTGCTGGAAGAGTTTAAAAGACATGACTCAAATATACCCTTAGTAGTCTAACAAAGAAAGTCTAAAACTACAACTGATTGGTCTGCTACGCTACTGCAATGTTACGTGTTGCAAAATTCATGTCTATTTGCCACATTTAAAAAGTCATGCCACTGAATCATTGTCTACACACATCCACACATCCTGTATCATCATAAATCATAATTATGTTTGCAAGAATTTGTTAACAAGACTATTCCAACACTCTGTCCTTGGTATGCTCATTTCAGACATGATGCGCTAAAATTGCTCTCAACCAGAACCCATTAAAAAAAGTGAATACATGTTCTTCAGTTAGTTGGTTGTTGCCTGGATTTTTTGTTTTGTATTAATTAAATTTTTTTTAAATCAGTCAGGATAAAAAAGAGCTTTACCTTCCCAATCAGCAAGTGCCTGAGGTTTATCCCACGTTGACTGCATTGAGCGAGAATTGTGGTAGTAAGCCTTTCCATCTGTATTCTTATGTTCTGACCATTCAGCAACCTCTGGAGGCTTAGGGGGGAGCTAGGCAAAGACATCACAATGATTCATCAGTGAAACGAAGGTAAACGTTACGCTGTATCTAAAGAAGTCATAAATAGCACTTAACAGCAGAACTCTAACAGGACTTACAATTCTGGTGCTGGGTCTGTACAAAACATTTTAAAACATATTAATTTTTCTGTTCAAATTATGAGACGTTCCTTCCCCCGTTTGATGAAAAAGATGTTTTGGAAATCTGATACCATAGATATGTTCAATTCCTAACAATCCCACACAAAAACAGAGGGTAAGTAAGGGTGGAGTTTGAAACAAGCAGATACACCAGGGGTTGTGCAGTTTAAATACGAATTGCTATAATAGCAAAATAAATTAATGGATTTTTGAGATCAAAAGCAATGATACGTAAGATTATTCAATGACAATGCTATATGCTTATATCTACTTCACATACTATAAGAAGAAAAAAGAAAAAATCCTGAAAGCTCTCATCTCTTTAAAAAAAAAAATGAACAGGACATGCATAATCCAGTGTATCACTTCAGGACTTCATCTTTTATATTTCAAGCCAAATGAAAAAAAAAAAAACAGCTGTGCAACAAAATTTTATTCACTTATCTTGTTAATGAAATTTTAAAAAGTTAGTGCTGTTAAACCAAAGCAACTTTTATCAATCGATTCACCTCAATGATCATCAAGCACTGAGCATTGTCTTCTTTCTCACTTCCCATTTCAAACTGCAAATTTTACATACTGGGGTTAGGTTCTTTAGTGAGAAGGGAGACTGTAATTGTGTAGTCTTAGTAAAAAATTTTGACTGGCTTAATTATTTATTTATATTTTTTCAAAGCATATCAATATTTTTATTCCACAAAAAATAATAAACACATGCCAATCATTTGATATTTGACAAGAAAACAAACATCCTCTGACTGGGATGTATCTCCATACAATGCACGCACACCATATTATCCCTATAAAGCGCAGCTTGTACTTTAAAAATACAATTCAAAAGGGTGCTCTTATTTATTACAAAGAGAAAGAAAAAAGTATGCAATATCATGAGATGAGTCCAAACACTTCCTGCACCAAATAGCACCCATTTGCATTTGCATTTTCATGGATGGATTTCTCTTGTCCCATTGACGGTCATCAAGTGGGCAATAATGATATGAGCTGTGTGTATGTCTTTGGTGTGTCGTAATATTAAGCAATAACAAGGGATTGTTAAATCACATAAGGCATTATTATGTGAATATCGATAGCTTTGAATTAAGGGTTTCCAGATTATCAATAGTAATGTGTCATTAAATTTTGGGAACTGTTATTCTTCTTTTTGTTCACAGCAATAATTACATTGGATTGAGTGAAGTTTCTAAACTAAACAAAAAAAATTATTGTGCACTACTTATAATGAGTGAAATAGAGGGAAAAAATATGAAACCAAAATTTAACTAAGTCAAATAGCACATATCTGAAGTCTGTATAGCAAAGCAAAATACAAATGGTTAAAAAAAATTCCTCTCATCATCATTCATAGTTATCCTTAACTAGCTAATAAAGCTAACTTTACAAACCAAAGTCTTTTAAAAAACACCAAATCACTTCAACAACAAAAAGTCATGAGTCTTTCCATCAAGATGTATTTTTTTTAAGGTTTTCTAACAGAAGTATTATGCAAGTTGCTTGGTTGGCTGTTGCCTATTTAACCTGCTTTTCAACACATTTTATGTCATGTCAAAGGTGAAGCTATCTAGACAAGTAAGTATGCTGCCACATAGAAATAATCGGAGGACTCTCTCAAATATCTAAACTAGTCACAGTATAGTCGTAGCACTGGGAGAAAAGCTGCTAAAATTTAAAATGCTGATTTTAATGTCTAGGTATGACGCAGTAAGGGTTAAACTCCTAACCTACCAGTTCAGAGGCAAATACTCTTTCCTAATGTGTGAATGGGCACATGAGGACACACATGTGGTGACTTAGGGTTTTCAATGGTAAAGTTTAAACAGGATTTTATTTATTTCTACCCTTCTTTCAAAAACAACACATGCACTGGTTTAGTCTGGTTCATACAACTGACCTTGCATTCCCAATTGGTTGGCAGCACCTGCTGCCCAAACCCTTTCAACCCTTACTATAAGAATCTCTGAAACAAGACTTTTTTTAAATGTAATATAAACAGCACTCATACATTAACAGGCAAAGACTTTTTAAAACTACTTTGAATTCTCATAGGATCAAGCCAAAGTCATAGGTTTTCTTTCTTTATAAGATAAATTAAATTCTAAGAATATAGTGTAAGTGCATTTTGAGACATGCAAAACATGCAATATATTTCTAGTCCAAAAGGCAGATTTAAAAAATCATTACAAATGATCACATCTATTGAATGGTGAATTAACATACAAATCGATATATATATAACATGAAAAAGGGATTAAAGTTTTATCACATTGACTTTGATAATGTGACAATTACAAAATCATTGAAAAGGGTATTGAACCGGTTTTCATAAAATTTGGCCTGCAAGCGAAAATTTACACACAAAAAAAGTGATATAACCATGGTAGGCTGACGCAAGATTTGTAATGACAATGAACTAATCTGTACTCTTGACTTAAATTTCTAAATACTATGTTACTGCTGACTGTCTCTCCCACATGCCAGCCTGTTTTCTTACCTGTGTTGATGGCAGTTTTTGAACTGTTGCCTCAGCAGCCACTGCAGAACTGTCACTGCTTGCTGTAGGCGTTGACGGAGTTGCACTTCCAGCAGCTGGGGGCTGTTGCTGCATAAATGGATTTGTGAAACCTGGCGGCAACAAACTTGGGTTGAATGCCTGAGGAGCAGCAGCTGTAGAAAAACAAACCATTTTTTTGTCCAGTTATTTTCATGCATCAGATGCAAAGTTCGTTTTTGGCACACAAAAAATTATCTCTTCAACAAAATGTTAACAGGTAGAGCGATTGATTCCTTGGAATACAAACATCATTTAAAGCATATTATAGTCCATGTTAGAATACAAACCAAAATGCCAAAACTAATCAAATCAAAATGAAACTTGAGCTGCTGGAAACAATATCCTAATATAAAAGGTAATAAAAAGTTACAAAAATATAAAATTTTCCAAGAAGATATCTCAGAAAATTTAACATATTTTTGCCAAACTAACCTGGGGGTGTTTGTTGAGGAGCTTGATCGGGAACTGTTGGACCTGCTTGGCCTGCTGCTTGTCCTACAAGATATAAAAGGAAACAATAGTTGTGGAATATTAGTTCCCATAATGTATGCTTAACTCACTCAACCTTAACCCTGAAGGATTTGGTTTCCATGACTGAGTGGTTCTACTTCTGTCCGTATCTTCAGAAAAGCCCTTGCATTTACATCTTTCATACTCTACAAACTGAAAGTAAACAGAATAGTTTGTACTTCTGTGAAATTTGAAAACGATCAAACTATCTTCGTACTTGCTCTAGGGAGCGGGTGCAACCCTGCCAGAGATGAAAATCTAGGAGAGAGTGAATTAACAAGCGCCCTGCAGGGTCATGCAAACAGTGATCTCGCAGGTTGACTGCTGTGAGGAATATGTTAAGCTGTGATTTGTTCTGAAAAGTTCTGCTCAAAACATAAAATCAATACCTTCTTACAATTACAGACCTGTAAATGACCCTTCAGAAAATTGCCTGAAATTTTTTTTCAAGACAGCACTCGACTTCTTATGCTAACAATATCAAGGGGTCTAGACATCTATCTATGATAATGAGAAAATATCCATCAATTGCTGTTTAGACCTCTATATTGCTTTCACAATGGGTAAAAAATGTATTGAATTGCTCATTTTTATAAATTGTATTTAAAACCATACTCACAACCCATATCACTGTGTAGGAATCACACAAGAAGATAGAGATAGACAAGCATGGTCTAGTAGCTCGTTATCATGCTTTCTTCCTTCTAGTCTAGATTGATTGACACTTTGTTTCCAGATCAAATTCATGGTTGGCAAGTTTAAATCTCTAACAGTCTCATATAGATGTCTAGACCGCATCTATAATAATAAATGATGATAATGAATTCCCCGAGCTAAAAAGAAACCATGAAAGAAGAAAAATTCCATAGTGCAAAACTACGGTACAACGATGATGTACAAGCGTAGCAGACAAGACAGGTTTCTACAATGCAATGCCTTTGTTGGTTCAAAATCAAAACATGTTCACATTTTTGTTTTTGTAAAACGTCTCTTGCATAAGTTAAGAGCTTCGTGGAATTAAAAAGTAGCTGAAAAGATTTCCGTCGACTGAAAACAGCAAAAGGTTTTCCGTAAGACTGAATTTCAGACTTGACAAAGTGTGTGTCTATGCCTTTAAGAGGACGGTCAAGGTGTGTGTTTGTTAATCCGCCAGGTGTGTGTGTTGGTTGGGAATTGACCAAGAAAAGCTAGTGTGTGTTTGCTTTCCAGCCCGTTGTCTGCGCGACAGACGGCGAACGAGTGATGAGAGTGAAAGTGAGAGGCCATACGTCCCAGACTAAAAATAGCTTTGTCTGCGGCGACGAAGTGCCGCACGTCACACACGGTACAGGGAAAATAAGAAAGAGAAAGTGAACAGCTTTTCTTATGACTGAAAAGATTGTCCTTGAGCGATGCATGGAAAGTCAATCGACTTTAATACAGCCGTTGAAAAAACAAACCGGTGGACTTGACAGCTCCTTTCTTCTGTCAGTAAATTCATGAATTTCTGTCTATTAATTAACAGACTATTTACAGGTCTGAATTAACAAGAAATTGTTTTCACAACTCAATTTTAATCACTCTTGTCAAAGCAACAGTATAAAAAAGAGAACAAGGGTAAAGTTACCTTGGGCAACAGCGGCTTGTGCAGCAGTAGAAGTTCCTCCCATTGGGTTGTTACCAACTGGCATTTGCCCAGCTTGACCTTGTGCTTGGCTAGTTTGAAAAGCTTCCCATTCAGCTTGTGAAACAATACGAGCATTATCTGGTGTACTCCAAGCTGTTTCTCTGGTCCTTGCACTGTAGTAATAAGCCTAAAAGAAAAGACAGTTGAACAAACAATAGACAGCATCCTCTAAATTATGTTCATTCAAATTAAATGCTTACTCTGATGAGAAAGTAATAAAGACTTCAAGGATACCTTTCACACGGAAAAGAAAAGCAAAAGAAAGCAAAACACTACAACATTCCACAAAGCCTCCCTCCCCCCAAATAAAACCACCAACTCTATTTCAAAGCAGCAACCTTACAAAAATTGACAAAGGATTTAATATACAAAACAGAGCAGAATGATAAGGAAAATTGGCAACTAACGAAAAAAATACTTATATGCGATAGTTACCTTTCCTTCTGGTGATTTTGTTTCAATCCAAATATCTTGTGTGTTGGGATCCAAGGGTGGCAGCTGCTGAGCACCAGACAGAGGCATGGAGGACATCCCCATGGCAGCCGGTGGCAAACCATTGGCAAAGCCAGGTGGTGGAACCGAGAAATTTGGCGGGGGAAAGTTTGGTGGTGGCATCATCGGGCGCTGAAATGTAAACACAATAATGACAATGAAAAACACAAAATTCCATAAGTAAGTCGTCTGTATGAAAAATATATATATTTGTCAAATCGGTGTGTTACACACTGCATTGTTCATTCTCAATCAATAACAGCAGTGTATATTAATTTTTTTTAATTGTGGCATTGTGATTTATACAGAAATAGGACTTTTTAATTTCATTTCAAATACTGAGTTTTTGCACTGCAGTGGTTCAATCTTTCAAAGGGTAAGTGTTCCAAATACTTTTACAATAATATGTTGATATTTTGACTAAAAGTGATATAAAATTATCTATCTTTTGCTTTATAGCTTTTTTATTCATACATTGTGGGACTCTTTGTATTGAATGTGCTTAGTTTGTTACACTGTAACATCGTCTTGTTAAGCAGTCATTAAATTAGACCCGAAAGATATTTATTTTTGTAATAAAATAGGAATGAGAGACAGTCAAAGCTTTATTTGGACATCTTCCATACTCCACAGACAAAATTCCGTCTCTGCATAATGTATATATTGCTCTTTTCCCAAATGAAAAGAATTTAATAATCAGTAAATGGAAAACAGAAAATGGTAACAGAATCAAAATCCCAAAAAAAAACTTTTAATAGAAGAAAATCATTGAAAATTATGAAGACAAACTGGAAACTTACTTTAACAAGTTTATTCCGCTGAAAAGTATTGATAAGACCCTAAGCCTAATTCACTGACACACTGACAGACAAAAAAATATTTCAGTCTAAACATTTCATTTAATGAGTTAACCAATTCTCATCTCTCTTCATAACAATATTCTTTGGTGAAACAAAAGGAGTGATTAAAGGCCCATATATAGTTACAAAGACAAGACAAGCGACGTTTCGACCAAAGGTCTTTGTCAAGACAAACGGGACAAAAGAACAAAATAAACAAAACAGATAAACAAGAAAACCTACAGAGCGAAAAATATATACGGGGAACAAAACAAAATTACATATGTTACGGTATAAACAGAGTGGCGATCAGATAAAACTGCAAGTATCATGATTGATAGAGGCGGGGAGTTTATACTTAATAATTTTAATTTACCAACAACACCATTGATTCCAACTCTAGTTCTAGGAGGCGCGGTGGCCAAACTGGTAGCGACGGAGCACAGAACCCGCGGGGCTCCGGGTTCGATTCCTACCAGCGAAGGATACTTCGGGTTTTTCCTTGGGCATTGCCTCACCCCACCCAGGTGTGAAATGGGTACCAATCCACAATTTGGGTTGGGGAAAGTAATCTGCGATAGACCAGCGTCATATTCAGAGTGTGGTAACTAATGCCATTTGTCCGCTTCACGCTACAAAAACCGGGATAAGCTCCGGGTCCATGGGCCACAAGGCCACAAAAGACTTACTTTTTTACTTTATAGTTCTAGTTACATATATTATATTATAATGTAAACAGAAACAGCGTTCAGTCGACAGAATGACAGAATGCAACTACACCGTGAACGTCATGCCTATAAATAGCAACAGGCGGCAGGCCCGAGCAAAACCAATAAACAACAATATGGCGGCCGCCGGGACAAAACAAATCTGGCATCTGATTGGCTGGAGATCAGAGCCAGTCTGTGACGTGTCATTCATCCTCCCTGTTTTGGTTTCCCTTTGTTTGTTTGTAATGTTTTCTAATTGAGGTAAAGAGGCGCGGCCTTGAGAAAAGCACTGACCGTACAAGAGTCTTCTTTTCTTTACTCAAATCATATTATGTATAATATATTTCTAGTGCGATTTCATTTTTCTTACATCTCTCCTACACATCAATTGTTTTCTGTCATACATGAAGACTTAATCTTATCGCTATATATAGAGAGAGATACATAGATAGATATTTAGTTAGTTAGTTAGTTAGACAGATAGATAGATGAATAGACAAAGAGAGACCGAGAGAGAGAGAGAGAGAAACAGTGAGAGAGAGAGAGAGAGAAAGAGATAAAGGGAAAGAGAGATAGAGAGTGAGAGAAAGAAATAGAGAGGGAGAAAGAAAGAGAAAGCGATAGAGAGGGAGGAGAGAGAGAGAAAGAGAGAGGAGAGAGAGAAAAAGAGAGAGATAGAGAAAGAGAGAGATAACGAGAGATAGAGGGAGGGGAGAGAGAAAGAGAGATAGAGAGAGAGAGAGAGCGATGTGGAGAGATAGAAAGAGAGAGAGAGAGAAAGAGGGAGAGA
>JAUEKZ010193671.1:7679-25008 GCA_031471865.1 Melibe leonina | reverse complement strand
AGGCCAGTATAGTAGGACAAAGACAAAACAAGAGACGTTTCGACCAAAGGTCTTTATCAAGACAAACGAGACTAAACTAAATAACAAAATAAACAAACAAAACTTGGCTTCGTATTTTGGTGCTAGCACAATACTGGCCTATTAATCACTCTCTTTGTTTCACCTTTAATAACCACTGGCCTAGCGACCCCCTCTCTTTTTCCACTTTACAGGATGACCCAAATGTAGGTCTACAGTGCAGTACCTACTCATTGGTATGGTTTAAAAATTGGTTCAAATCTTATTAAAGCTAGTTTGAGTATATGTACTACTTCAGAGGGGTTAACATTTTTGGAAACAGCTGACTAAACCAATGATAAAAATTGAAATAAAAAATCTTGTAAATCATGGAACCTGTGGTGAATAAGATCAATTTCACATTGTGTTGAGAATGAGGGATCCAGGACTAAGAGTTTTATTTCATCTGAACTGAGAATGCGTTGGTGAATCTTATACATACCTTGATTTCATCATCAGCAACTCCATCAAAGTCTGCGAGTAAAACCTGTTTCTTCGATAATCCCCTCTCTGTCTCCTGGAAAATCCGCAAACACTCATCAAAGGTATCACTGTCAGAGAAATTGAAATCCTCCTCCCTTAGCAATCCTGACGCAGAGTAGTCCTCATCTGAATCTGTCAACTCCAGGACTTCTGGCGCTGGCTGTGGTGGTGGTTCTATGATCTGAACATCAGAGTCACTACCACTTTCGTCTCCAAATAAATTTGAAGTAATGTCACTTAAACGACGACGCTTTGAAATATTTTTACTCTCTGTTAATTTTTTCTCAGTCTTTATTCTATCTTTTTTATCCCCTGAGCCAGATGGCAACACTTTGCTGTCAAGAGAGTCATTACTTTTTCTCCTATCTTTGTATTTTGTGTCACTATCCTGTTTAATTTTTTTGTCTTTTTTAGAATCTGAAAAAGACTTTGGTTGTAAATCTTTCTTATCAGAAGAGTGTCTTCGTTCAATCTTTATTTCAACATTTTTATCAGATTTTTTTGATTCAGTACTGATGGACTGAGATCGTGAAATTGCATGTGCCTGTGTATCATTTTTCTTCAATTTCTCCTTGGAGGGTTCTGATTTTGACCTTTTTAATTCATTTGATGATTTGGAACGAACAGAGGATGATTTGTGATGTTTGCCAACGTTTTCCTTTCGTTGGACGGTTTCCTTGTTACCATCAGTATCTTTTGTGGAAGAACTGGAATGTTTGGAGGAAGATCTTGATTGACTAGGTTTTGAACTTGAGGCGGATTTACTTTCGGTTGAAATTAAAGAGGAACTCCCATTGCAAACCTCAGGACTGTGACTTTTTGAATGAGATGGTCTTCTCTTATCACTATCTTTTTCTGTCTTGTCTGAAGTTGAACTTTTATGACCATGGTTTGACTTATCATGTGAATGTGCGGGACTTGAGGACTTAGATGTGACCGAAGAATAAGAGGATGAGGAGGACAATGAATCTGCTGACTTCGATCTCGAAGATGAGTGACATTTAACATCTTTTTTTTCTGAGGATGAATGCTTCTCTTTACTTGATGATGAGGAAGATGAAGATAACGGTGTTGATGATGATGATTTTTTGGATGAGGAAGATGATGATTTTTTGGATGAGGATGATTTTGAGGATGATTTTGAGGATGATTTTGAAGACGAGGAGTGATGTTGAGATTTTGACTCCGACTTTTTATGAGAAGATGAAAGATCTGATGACTTTTCAATTCTAGCACCATTATCCTGACTTTTCAAACGACTTGAATCCAATGATGGACAGTTTTTTGTACTGCTACTTTGATGAGATTGTTTGTTGGAAAAATAAGAAGATGGGGTAAGAAACTCAGCATAGCTTGGAATAGGAGAATGAACAGCCCCAGCTATATCTCCGTTTGAAAGCTTTTCTGATTCATTTGCACCATTGCCTCCTTTTGTGTCTATCTCTTCACTTGCATCCCCTTCCTCCTCACTGAATTCAGCCTCAGCAACAGAACCCTCAGGGGCAGGGGTTTGCTCCAAGGCATTTTCCTCGTCACTAGAAGGATATTTATTTGAGTTCACAGCATAATTTTTCACAGGGTCATATTGTATTACTGACTTTGATCTAGATGAAGACTCTCCACTTGCTGGTGATGAGTCTTTAGGAGTTGGATGATAAGATGGTATGGTATTGTCACACGGGCTATCTGAAGACTGGCTTTGGCTCTTAGGAGTGGGGTTATACGAAGGTGCAGCACTTGACCTTTTACGGGCAAGTCCTGAAATCTTAGGGAGTGAATGTCGATCAATTTGAGGCTGGGGTAACAACTCTGGTAAAGGAGACTCAGTTTCTGAAAATGATGGAATAGAGCATACAAGAGGTTCATCCTTATACAAATCATTTGGAGCTGATGATTCTGTTGAACCTGGGAGAGACTGATTTGATGTCTCCCTAATTGAGTGGGCATCTCTAATCCCTGAGGCATTCTTCTGACCATAAGGCAGAGCACTGTAGCCAGATATCTGTGAACTGTTGTAGGAATATGATGGTCCTGTCTGGGTTGAATAACTTGTTGCATTTTCTGTTTTTGAAAGATCATACAGAATGAATTAGATACAAATGAATAGAGAGAGAAAGAGAGAGAGAGAAAGAGAGAGAGAGAAACAGAGAGAGAGATCACTAATATAATAAGCAAATAAACAAGAGTAGGTCAATTATAGATAGTCTTCAAATTTTATCTAACTGCCATTAATTGTTTGTATTGAGACTTTTATCATAATAGGGCGCCTTCAACTGCTAAGGTCAAATCCGCACCCAGAGGTAGGTAAGATGATTTTGTTCAAAGAACAGCCAGGCTTTCACCCTGTCAGGGGTCTTTCACCGAGATTTATATGCCAAACCCCCCCCCCCCCCCCAAAAAAAAACACAAAGGAGAGAAGTAAACAGATTATGGCCACCACATAAATCATGCATTTTGATCCAGGAAGACCCAGGAATATCCTACCGCCCTTGATGTACAAAATACTTGTACAAACCAAAAATTCTCTGATGTATCTCACATTTTGTGTGATCAATGACATGGAGTTTCAATTCAGTTGGTATCATTTATGTGTGACATGTTTTAGCGCCCATACGATTTCATTAAATTAAGATGCACATTCCAAAATCTTTCATTTATATAATACATTCTTTTTTTTAACCATTTTCTGAAAATTGCAGCTCTACACTTTCCTATCCCGGAAAAACACTTGTTTGCATTAAAACCTAAAATTTCAAGTAAAAATGTCGCCATGACAAAGTTGACAAAAAATTAATAGGTTCGGAAAGTTATATTCTCATTAATAAAGATAGAAAGCTTTAACAACTAGGTTTGAAATGCATATTAGGAGAGCACATTGTTAAAATATTTTTTTTAAAATTATGTTACTGTTGCCTTGCAAAAACTGGTATCTTGGGTTTTGCTTAGAGGATATCTCAGAAGTTCATCTAAGCTTCGCCACTTTTGCACAGATCCATTTCAATCCATCATCTGATATCACACAAAAGTGAAGTTTTCACCACACAAAATTTCATTAAACTCAACAACTTATTCAGAACTTTAGTATCGATACTGGTATTAAAGAAAATCACTCCGCTTCCGCAAGTTATTTTGCTGACGCTCTGAGATAAAAAAACCAACAACTTTGTTTCTAAGGTTCCAACCTTAATTAATTAATCCCCTATAAGTGGGGGAAATTCTGTAATAACAAATTTGGAAATCTTAGAATTTTAACGACATGTTTGGTATCAATATCTTCAACTTTCATCAATTGAGATCTATTTGTATTTTTGCTGTGTTGAGGATGTCCTTTGCTAAAGAGATTATTACGAAGTGTCCTCTCCATCAGAAGCTCATGCTTTTTCAACCTTTTAATTTTATGGTTTTTCTATGTTGGCAGCGGTTGAATTATAATGATAAAATAATCAAAGTTAATTTCAGAAAATGACGACCCCTCCTTTGCAGTTTTATTTTTTCATTTTGCCTGTGACTGTCGTAATTTTCACCCAGGTGAGAATAAGACAATTGCACATAAATTATCTTTTTATGTCCAGTATCTCTTGGGGAGGTAGGTTAGGGAATTAAATTAATATTGCGATTCTCATTGGCTGACACAAAATTCTGTTGTCCATTATACTGATGTGTTGCTGGCTTCCATTACAAACTTTTTACAAGCAGATTTTGGCTTGAAAACGGTCTGAAAAAAGTATTTCTTCAAATTAGTGTATTCTCACTGAATAATATAATTTTTGCGTCAATAACATTAAAAAAGAAGAATGTCTGGTGAAAAATGGACTAATCAACGTGTGTACAAATCATCCAAAGTCACATGCTGGCTCACTTTCTCATCACCAGAGTAATGAGAGGTTGAAAGAAAGTCAACAGTCACTTTACTAGAGTCATGAAGGGGTACCATAGTGTGGTAAAAATGTCTAGTGCAGCAATATTAATATACTTGTCTTTTATTGGAGATCGGGATTAGTGAGATATGTGCGTGCGTCGTTATGTAGGTGCGTGCGTGTTTCCATTTCACTCTCTCTCTCTCTGAGTTTGTTTTTCCTTTCTCACCTTTTACTATCTGTGAGTGTGAGCGTGTATGTCTCAACTTCTCTCTCTCTATGTGTGTGTGAGAGAGAGTCGTGAGAGAGGCTCCTCCTCTCGTCACCAGTTGTCTCACTGCCATGCGATAGCTCTCTCTTTCGCAACTGGGTGAGAGCATCAACTTATGTCAATAGGGATCCTCTTTTGTGTTTCTTTATAAATCAAGTTTGACATAAAAGACAATGTTATGTAATGGTGTCTTGTCAAGTCCGATCGATTTTTGGCTATGGGTTTTCATATATGTTGTGATGTGTGGTAATATGTGCATGCATTTGTGTGTGTATGTGTGAATAGGGGTGTGTGTTTGTATGATTATCACAGTGCTTGATATGTGTGTCATTGTATGGTATGTGCAAGCAAATGGGTAGCTGACACCCGAAATTCTTTTTCAAGTTGAACCCTAATCCCTTAATCGGTTGTGTGTGTATTGTGAAGGTGCGTGTCAAATAAAACAAGTAATGCAGCCTCTAAGGTATTGTGAGAATCTTTTAGCACCTTGATCTGTAATGGAAAAGGCACACTAGATTAACTTCATTAGACGTCTATTGTTATTATCATTATCCCTCTCACCTGCCGCAACAAAAACACTTTGGAACTGTTCAACTTCTATCTTCCCATCCTATCTATCTCTCTCTACAACAGGATCCTTTCCAGTGAGGTGCGTTGTTATCTTTCAGGTGATGTGGATTCCAACAACTATTGTTCAGAATGCTTGTTGAATGGGAGGGGACAGGTGGATAGACATCGCAATACGGATTTATTCATGTTATAAATATCCTTTTAAAAGCGCTTACCTTTGGCTTTCTCTTCTGGTGGTTTTGAATGCCGAAAATGACAGTAGGGACGATCACAAAGCCCACTTGCAAAAAATGGGCAGTTAACACCACGGAAATATCCGGATGATGGAAACATGACCCAGCACAACTGATTTATTTACAATCTAATTAGACAGTCTATGGTTATCCAACTCCATTTGAGTGCAACTTTAGACTTAGGTTTCTCATGTTTTGCATCCATTGTTTATACTGGGCGAGAGAAATGAGTCTTTCCCGTTTCACGTCTCATTGAAGTGAACCTTCATGTAAAATTAGTCGCAGCTCTGAGCAATAAATAAATCCACAGCCCTCAATTTGGCAAAACTTATGTGACTTTTTCGTAACATTTTCTAAGATCATAGACCAAGGCTATAGAGATAGTCTAGCTTTTTGCAACACCAGAACATCTCTTTGTTAAACTCATATGGTATGATAAACATTTGTTTTATTCTAAGTTGCATTTTTGTCATCCATATTGGCAAAGTGTTTGACTTGCTGTCAAAAAAACCTTTTCAGCAAATTCATTTCTAAATCTGTCTGAGAATTGGAATAATTTGATGTATACAAGACGAATCTCACTATAGATTTGATTTTTCCTCAGAAGGGCTGTAACAATTGTGACATTTCATTGTTTTTTTGTTTACAATGTTAATGGTAAGAATTTGCACCACAACCACCCGGGTTGCATAAGTCTTCGAAGAAACAGGACCGAATATCAAAGTGAAACCTGACGTTCACTAACTTCCGTTCCAGAAGAAAAACAGTTTACTTTTATAAACTCACCGTTCACACTGGTTTTAGTCTAGATTTTATGAAAGGTATTATTAAGTTAGCACTATTCAATTACCTTTTGAATACGTCTGTAGATCTAGAATTATTTTGCAATGTACATCGTAACGTTGAGTAGATCTTGAAACGTCCTCAGTTCCCTGAGTGCTTTTTAGACTAGAGTTCCATCAGGAGAATCAGGCTCTGCCTCGGAGTACATCATAAAAGCCATACAAATGGAAATCGAATACAGAATAAACCCTCCCTCCTCTACTTAGACTAGTAATATTTGGTAAATAAAACAGTGCAAGGAGGCAATGGGTCAAGATGCACCCCAAGTCTGGTCTGTATGGTGCAAGGTTTCCTTCCTTATCTTGTCTAAGACTCTAACTAAGATCGATGTGTTGGGTAGGCCTAGATCTATCTATCTAGACTCTAAGTCTAAGGTCTATAGACTAGTATGGCTTTGTAAGTCTTGTTTTGTTTTTTTAGAATGAGCTTCTCCAGAGTTGATCAAAGGAAGGAATGTTAGGAATTCTTCTCCAAACTTAGATATTTTTATTTCAGTCTTGTTTTTTACGCTGAAAGCTAGCCAATTTATTAGACTCTAGTCTACTTCTAAGAGGAAATATTCCATTTGAGACTTGAAAATGAGACCCTAGATCTAGATCTCTAAACTTGCTACTCTATACTCTATCTGTCATTGTGGTTTAATGGTGGCTTAAAACGCCAAAAGGCTTTTCTTTTAGTTTTAACTGACGAAGTGGTTTTTTCTCAGTTTCCGGTCATTCTAGTGTTTGATTTTTGCATTTTTTACCTGTTGTCTTTACTTGTGGAATGAAACCTGGCTCGCCATTAGACAGGGTTAGACAGGAATGTTTTGAAAATATTTTTTGCTCCAACTGGGATAAAGATCACTTAGGATACATAATCTTGCTTTCGTTGCACAAAATATTTGGCCAATAATCCGTCACAAATTTTGGCAACTTTCTTGGAAAAAATTGGTGGCAAATTTTGGCAACTTTTGAGTAGGCAAAAAACTGCATGAAACCTCTATGCTAAGTCAAGTAAGAATAAGGCTACCATTACCAAAGTTAATCAGGCCTAGGGGCATAGAACATATATCTATATTGAATGATCCTCACTTTCCACTATTGTTCTGTGGTTGAAATAGGTATTATTTCCAAATTCTTTTTTTTTTTTTTTCAAAATTAACACCTATTAGAGGGGATTAATTAATGAGAGTGTCAGCTTGCAGCCTGATCTCATTCATTCTCATTGGTGCAACTTTTCAGGGATATCGCGGAATTCCGGGGTACAGATGTTTCTGTGACAGACTTTCCAGACTGTGTCTTGATCTAGGTGTTATAGCAGTCATCTCTTTTTGTTCATGGGGCTTGAAAAATTCAGGGGCGGGGTAGTAGAATTTTTCAATTTCAGGGGTAGTGTGTTTTTTTAGTGGCACCCATGTTCATGCTCCCAACTGACGCACAGGGAGGAGAAGATGCACATCATCCCTGCACCTGTATTGACTGTCTAGATAGATGGACCAGGAGATAGAGGAGATTACTTGGAGACGAAAGATTTTATATCTTGGATTGCACTCAATGACCGACACAAATGTGTGTGTCCTCTCCTCACTGTGTATGAGCAGTGAGCATGAGTTAAAGAGATTAGTTACAGTGCATGATACTTCTAAGTCTAGACTAAGTGACTCTGAGTCTACGTCCTGGTTTGACCTACCGCGTACGTAGACACATTCTGTTGACTGATATGTGTTAGAACCTCAGTAACAACATTTTATGGAGCATAAGGGAAATTGCGTAGCAGTAGCAAAATCTTGAAAATGTATGCATTCTTCAAGATAAATAAGATTTCAGTGAACTGACATTTGAGAAATTTCTGGCTTTTGGCATATATGTCAGTTCACTGAAATCTGATTTATCTGGTATAAGAACAGGCAAGTCTTGAAGATTTTTGTGTCCTTAGCAATGAAATGGTTAATCACAAACCCCAGCTTACTGTTCCTAAGGTAGTTGCTCTGCTTGAGCACAAGAAATGAAGCCAAAAGTTAGGGTAAGATCATTGGAGTGAAAGAACGAGTGTTAACAAACAGCAATACATTGCATTTCAAGTTTCCATTAAATATTTTTTCACTATAAAAAAAGAACCAAAAAAATTTTAATAGCACTAGAAATTTTTATGTATATATATTCTTTTTTTCTTCTAGAGTTTTGCAATGGCCCAAGATTTTGATGCAGGTAAAGCAACAACTGATCTAAAGCAGTTATTGAATCTGTCTCTCGTAAATCGTCGAACTGACAAAAATCCTGAGCAAGGTGATGATTCGGCAGACAGACATTCAAGTGTCATTGGATCAAATTCAAATGAAATTGATACGGAGGGATTGAAGAAGGATCCTCAAACAGAAAAGAGTGTACTACACAGCCAAGAACAGACAACTGTCAACGACTGTGGACTTGTTTTAAAAAACTGTAATCAAAACGCTTTTTTACCAGAGGAAAAAGCAAGTGTTTTTAAGTCCTCACCAAAGCAGAAGACAAAATCCAACCCTGTGCCGCTCAATGGTGATAAAGCAACAAAAAAGAAAAGCAAGGCGGAAAGACTCAAAGTAAAAGAATCTCCAACTTCTGCTGATAAATCTTCACAGGAACAAAAGAAGAAAAAAGGAAAAGAATTATCACTCAACTCATCTGACAAAAATTTTAATTCAAAGTCATCGACTTCTCAAGGCAAAAGTTTATCATCAAATCAAAATCTCTCCATGGAAAAGAGGACACACTCTCCAGCTCCAAGGAGTTCCAACAACCAAGAACATAATAAGATGATCCAGAAGTCAAATAACAATGAAAACAATGGAGAAAGTACAGCAAAGAATCCTTGGGGTATGATTTTATATGGCAAAGTTTTTTTTTATTATTCATTTTTTTTAAGATCACTAAGATTTCTGAATGATCAATATTCTTTTCAAGAACTTTTCATTCTGTATTTATTGTAAACATTTTTATCTTTGAAACTTTTCTTGCTACTTAAAGTAAGGATTTTCCCTCTGTTATGAGTGTTTGAAAATTAGTTATATTGTCTGTAGTTTTATAAGGTGCGTGAAACATCAATGTCATATAAAAGCAGTTGAACATATGAACCTTGAACTAAGAATGAAGAGATCTCAAGACTGGTGAAATGTTTTCAGATATAGCAGAAAACTCTAAGAATTTGTTCATTGAGTCAGTGTTGTGTTGTCCATATATACATTCATGTAATTAAGGATGTCTTCATTGCCTCCTCTTTAACTTTGGCCCCATCCCCACTCCTGCTTTTAGATAATCTCAGTCGGGAGATGCAGATAAAACTAGATGAAAACAAAATTTATTTCATTAAGAAGGTGAGGAATCTATTTCTCTGAGGGTAATTAGTTATGAGCTATTTAAAACATATTGATTATTTAAAGAAAAGAAAGATTAATTCATTTAATATGTGCTTTAACAGCAAGTTTATAGTTGGCATTGCTGCCTCTTTTAATAGCAATCCCTACCAAAAACAATGATTCTGAAATTGCTTGCATAAGTTTTAATTAAGTCTATTGCCCCTCTTTTTGTTTTTGTTATGGATTAATTTTTCTGTCTTTTAAAATTGAAGATACAGATTTTAAATTTGGTCAGATACCTTTTGTATTTTTTTTTTACCCATTTTATTTTCACCTGTCACAACAGAAAAAAATTCGCTTTCCCAATGCAAAATACTTCTGTCGTCTCTGTGATTATCATATGGACAATGTTGACATCTGTGAGAAACATATTCAGGATGCAAGACACGCCCATAAAAAAGAGGTATATTAATTACAATGATAGGCAAACCCATTATAGCATGATATTCTTGTTTTTCCTTTAATGTAATAGATTTTTTTTTATGGGTTGTATTCTAAAATTTGTGTAGGTTTAATTCTGTTTTATTTTATGTTGTGCTGAATTGCTCATTTCCCTGTTAATTGTTAAAAATAATTTTTTACCAATGCAGTATGGATCAGGCCTTCTTCTTTTTCATGTTTATAAAAGATTGGTCCATTATTTGATTTCAGGTAAATAACATGGATTCAGTTTTGCAAGATATTCCTCCTCCATCATCCAATCATCATCAAGCTATCACCAATGCCATGGAAAGACTCTATGAAGAGCACGGCTTAAAGGTTGAAGATCGTGAATTGAGAAAAACTATCGTTGATAGACTGGAGAAGCAGATGCAAGATAAAATTGCTGGTAAACTTGTTAGATAATCTCCTGTTCAGTTCTTAGCCTTCATAGTTTTGTTCCTTTTGGGTGAAAAGATTGCATCTACAGTTGTGAGTTAGGTTAAAAAAGCCTATGAGGGGTATGATTAGGATTAAAATTTAGACTAGCTCAAAGAGCAATAAATAGATATATATATATACTTATTGTTAATTAATGTTAAGTACTCAATTTTTAATATTTTGTGTTGATTTGCACCCAACTCTTCTGTTTTATTTTTACTTTTCTATGGTAAAAATGTTTCTGTGAGAGGATCAACAATGCTCCTTTGTACACTAACTGACTGCTATTTAAACTTACATGGACATGCTCACACAAATCATTCTTCATTCTCTCGGAAAAAAATTTGTAGTCTTGTAAAGCAACCATTTTCTTATGTTGCCAGATGCACGACTTCATATGTATGGAACCTCTTTAACGCGTATGGGACTGAAAACAGCTGACATCAATGTGAATCTTTACTCAAAGGAGAAAGACAAAAAATTGACAACGTTGCTGAAAGAAACTTACAATCTTATGAAGGACAGAACTGGTAAGCAATTTTCTCTGTGGAAATTATTTAGAGGGAATATGTGCAAGAGAAAATGAGACATTAAGACAGGGCTATCTTTTAAAATAGATTTTTACAAATGAATCAACAAAGACCCATTGGTATTTAGTTGACCTACAGGAACATATGCTTTTATCAAAAGCATTAGCATTCTACTTTATGAGGAGAGCATACTTATGTTTACTATTAAGTCGTGTAATGAAAACCCTTTTGGTTAAGCTCAGTGCTGTTTTGACATCGCATGTTCAAGGAGCTCTGGCACACATGATCTTCTCAGAGATGTCTCAATATTTTTGCTAGAAAGTTACAAACAAATTTAGCTTTTCAGGGCGATGTTCATTTTTGCCATCTTAGATTAATTGTTGATTATTTTCTCTTCAGACACTGGTTTCATCAATGTTCACTCTGACTTCTCTGCTACTGTACCTGCCCTCATATTGACAGATGCTGAAACGGGTCTTAAATTAACAGTTACCATCCATTTTTACAGTTCTCTGTGCACTTCAGAGCTGTTGTGCATTTACTCTGATTTTGATGATCGTGTGTCAAAACTTGCTGTTGCTTTTCGTTACTGGGCTCAAGTAAGTACCTGACTCTGCCACAAACTGGTAAATTAAGTAACCTACTTTATTTTTTCTCACACTATCAGGATTTCAAGAAATGTTTATTGCGTAGATCTTAAACTTAAACAGATCTTTCTTATTTTTAAAAATACAATGCTGAATGCCTTTCAGATAGTGAATTTAGAATAAGTCAGCTTTAAAATGAGCTTTGTTATTAATTGCGATTCAGAATTTTTTTTCTCCCCCAATGATCAAGCGTCTAAGTGCAAGTGTTCACCATCGACATTCAGACATGATACCAAAAATTAATATAGACAGTGCTACGCATAAAGTAAAAAACTGCATCAGATGAAAGAGTAGCATAAACTAAACGTTGTCCTAAACATAAAAAAACATTGAACATCAATTGAATTAAGAAGCAAAGGTAGTTGAAATTTTAATTTCCTGCTTTTCTCTTCAGTTGTGTGGTGTTGACAGGCACCAAGTTGGATTTATTCCCCCGGTTGCCTTGAACATCATGGTCATATTTTTCCTGCAAACTGTCAAACCGCAGGTCTTGCCCATTGTTGTCCCCCCTGGTGTAAGTTATACTTTTGATGTTATTGTATTCATCCATGCTTTTTCTACAAACGGAGAATGGTTATAGAATTCTGCTGATATCTTCGTCTTGTCTTTTCTTGTAACTGGACCACCCCCCACCCCCACTATTGTCTTTCTCTCTCAAGTACCTTATGAACACAATATTGCGTAGTAGTATTCTGGGGTTATAACACCTAAACAAAAAATCAGTTCAATAACATTTTAGAAAGCAGAAAACTAGGGAAGAATAAATGTGACCTGAAGAAGATTTGAACCCAGGAACTGACCCCATCACTTTTCTTCTTTCCTATTTTTCTGCATTCTTTGGCTTTCTTTCTTATCAGCACTACCCATTATCATATATCTTGCTTATTTCCAGTGTTTTTGATGCTTGCTCTACACTTTACCATTGTTTAGACAAGACAATATACTGACACCTCTTTTGAATAAAGAAATTCAAAAAAGAAAATTAATGCACTCAATGTTACTCTCCATTTCATTTTAATGATTTTTATTTGGTGTATCTTAGATGGTAACAATGAGTTTGGATAGTTGTGTTGTTTTGGAGTTTTTTTCTGGATTTTTTTTTTTCAGATCATCTGCTGATATTTGCATCTTTTATCAATTGCTTTTCTAATTTTCATACGATTGTTAACAGATTTGTGGAGAAGACAGTGGGGATTTCTCCAAAGATAAACCAGTGTTTCAGTTGAAAAGAAACAAAGTGAGTATAAAATTGCTTAAAGGGTATAAAGAAAAGACATAAAATAACATGGCTGTATTATCTATACCTGTTTTTTCTTTTCAGATATTTTTTACCATGTATTATGTAGGGACTTTGTACTGAGCTGACTAAATTGTTCCATTACAACTGTGCATTGCTCTGAAAGGACTGAGGATTTTATTAAGGGTTTGCATTAGTTGGTTCAAGAAGGGTGTCTGACTTACATGCTGAAGGCCTTTGATTTAAGCCCTGATCACATGATTCAGATTTGAACAAGTACCTGTCAGTGAAACAGTGTATTTGTCTGCAAGAAATATAATAATGTATAGCAAATAGGTCATCTTGGCTCTCTGTGTCTGTTGTCTGTGACGTGTTGGCTTACTATAAGATTCTCTTAGCATTACAAGCATGGTGTAGACCTTAAAAATTTGAGTGAATTACTGTTAAGTTATTATTTTTTATGAAATATCTGTTTTTTTATTCGAGGTTGTTAATGTGTTGTTATATATGCAAATCTTCATTTCTATAAGTGTGCTTCTTGATAACTATAACACTTCTTTCATATAGTGATGATGATGATTATACCTTTGTTTCCTTTTTGTAAAACTATACGATTAGAATTTGCGATAGTGTTGATTCTACCACATAATATAACTCAATGGAATGAATTTACTGACAAAAATTATTGTCATTAATTTTTATCAGTGGCCTGGCCACATAATTGGCCTTTTTTGTTGTATTGAATGCTGTATCAAATAACTAAAACATTTTTTTTTCTTTTGTAAAAGGCAATGAAAACCAAAGCAGAGCTCCACAATGAGATGAGCATTGGAGAACTGTGGCTTCTGCTGATCAAGTTTTACAGCATAGAATTAGACATTCCAAACACAGTCATATCTATTCGTAGCTCCAGCTCAGTTTCACGATCTATGAAGCCATGGAATAGCAAGAAACTTGCTGTTGAAGGTTTGTATTGGCAGTCAATAGTACTGTATTATTTTCTTCATATTTTTCCTCTTTCCCCAGTTAAATTCTATTTTATCGCTAATGTATGTGCAGAGATTTAATTTTTGTCACTAAGGATGCAATGTTCTTGGAATTTTGTTGTAAACCTTTGTAACATTTCTTTTTCAGATCCATTCATGTTGAAAAAGAATTTGACAAGGATGGTGAGCCACTCATACGAATTTTGGCTGTACACCATCAAGAAAGTATATCATTACTTTGCTCTCCCTCGGGGTCAGGATGGAAAATCTTATTTACCAAACTTTGACTTCCCAGGAGAGGATGAGGATTCACAGGAATTACCATCCAAAAATAAAATGGCAGAGAATAATGACGCAGATAACAACCAGGTCAAAGATGCACCATCAGAATTTGAAAATGTGCAAACTACAATCACGAAAAACTCTGAAAACATGTCAAATGAAGAGAAGTCTAGCCATTCTGAAAATAAAGAAAGCGGAAGCCAGAAAGAATCTAAAAATACGTCCGATGAGGAAAAGCCCTGCCCTTCTGAAAATACAGAAAGCGGAGGCAAGAAAGAATCTGAAAATGCGTCAGATGATGAGAAGCCCTGCCCTTCTGAAAATACAGAAAGCGGAGGCAAGAAAGAATCTGAAAATACGTCAGATGAGGAGATGCCTTGCCCTACTGAAAATACAGAAAGCGGTGGCAAGAAAGAATCTGAAAATACGTCAGATGAGGAGAAGCCCTGCCCTACTGAAAATACAGAAAGCGGAGGCAAGAAAGAATCTGAAAATACGTCAGATGAGGAGAAGCCCTGCCCTTCTGAAAATACAGAAAGCGGAGGCAAGAAAGAATCTGAAAATACGTCAGATGAGGAGAAGCCCTGCCCTACTGAAAATACGTCAGATGAGGAGAAGCCTTGCCCTACTGAAAATACAGAAAGCGGAGGCAAGAAAGAATCTGAAAATACATCAGATGAGGAGAAGCCCTGCCCTTCTGAAAATACGTCAGATGAGGAGAAGCCTTGCCCTACTGAAAATACAGAAAGTAAAAGCCAGAAAGAATCTGAAAATATGTCAGATGAGGAGAAACAAAATCCATCTGTTGACAGTGTTGAGGACAACCTAGATCAACAGCTTGAAACAGATGATCATTCCGTCAAGGAGTCAAAAGAATCATCTGATACAGATTCCTCTGCAATCTCTCAAGACGCTTCTATGCTAGAGTCAACAGTATTGCAGTCAATGGTTTTGGAGTATGTCAATTCCATTGTTGAGAGAGCCTTAGATTTAGTCACTCAGAAGTCAACTTCACCCCTCTCTGATAAAGCCGTCACAAAACCATGCTCTGATAGCAACAGACCAGAAAGTGGTTCCAATATGCCATTTAAAGATGGCTTAGTAAACAGCATTAAATCTTCAGATATTTTACACTCTGGAGCTGTAGAAGAGAAAGATGATGCAGATCTCCAACAGAGGGAAAGTTCTTCACAAGATAGCAAAGACAGTGGAGCAGAAAATCATTCTTCTGAAAGTCATTTTTATGATAAAGATTGTGTGTATAGCTTTTCAAAGAAAAACTTTATGAGCAAAAAGGCAAGTTTAATTTTGTATCTTGAAATTAATGTTAAGTGTATGCACTTAAATGCACTCGTATTTATATTCATAAAGAACTATACCTGATAATGATCTTTTACATTTATGTTTAAGGAACAGCTGTTTCTCAGTCAAGAAAATCTTTCTTAATTCCATTACTCCCATTACAACCTGTAACTGATAATGACTGAGTTTTTATTTTGTTAATTGTTTATTGTCTTCATTATCCCCTTGTCTCCAAACAAGCTGCATGATTGATAAGTTTGTATATTACTTACTTGACTTAAATGTTGAAAAAAATTGTTCACACTTTCATTGAATGCCAATGTTGTCTCACCTTAGGAGCCAACATTGGTATGCACATCTTGCGAGAAGGAAGGCCACCACAAGAACGAGTGCCCAGATGACAAACTGCCAGAGATTCTTCCCATCTCCGGCTTCACCGATACTCACCACAAGGCTTTGGAGGAAGCATTGAAAAGAATGCCATGTGAGCTTTAAGATCATACAAAATCGAGTATTATTCATGATTATATTTCTTGTTATCAGTAGTCTAACTTGTTTTATCTCTTACAGCTGCAGTTGGTCTGAGTCAGACCAGCATACAACAGCGCCAAATGGTCTTAGATTGCCTGGAAGATTTCATTCAAGTAGGATTTCATGGTAAGTCAACGCGTCTTGGTGACAGTATCTACCTAAATTATCTCATTTCTTGTTGAATTTAGGAGCCATAAGAGTAAGAGTGTTAACACTTCAATCAAATTTACTCTCTAAAAAATAAAGAATATTTTTAAAAATCTAGATGGCGTTCTGTCATTGAGAAAGATTGTAGAACAGCTTTCAGACCCCAATTATATATTTTTAATCATTTTTTAAAACTTATATAGATGGTATTTTTTGTTCTTTTTTTTTTTCTTTGGAAGGAGAGGGAGATGCTGAAAGGTTTTCCACTAATTATTTGTTATAGTGCTCCATATTTTTTCATTATTTAGTAAAGGTTATTCTCAATTTTTATATCTCAAATTTTTGGGTTCCTTTCATGATCTTACCCCATTGATTTTTGTTTTTTTGTTTTGTTTTTTGGGTTTTTTTTTACGAGAGTTGGGTCTTCTTCTCTCTTAGAAAAATTCATACTATGGTATTATGATATTGAAATCCCATCTGTCTTCAAGGTGCCAGGCTGCAGCTGTTTGGCTCCTCCTGCAACGGCTTTGGCTTTGATCGCAGTGACATGGACATCTGCATGACCTTTGCGAAAAAGAAACCTGTAAGACTTCAATGCAGCCGGCTAGAACAATAGAAAAATTCACTGGTCATTTGATTTTCAAGCTTAAAGAATTGTGTATATTTGTTGAAACTTTTGTTTCATCATACTCTTTGTTATTCATATAGGCACCACTTTCTTACTCGTTGATTTCTACTATTTGGCTGACCGAACTTAAGCAAAATTCTAGAAACTCTAAGTACCGCAATCTCACTGTGATCTTTGTCGTCAAGTAATTTGCAGTGTTTCATTTATTCGTATTTGAAAATGCTGAACGTGTCATCATTGGAATAATTCTGCCAATCCAACTAGCTTTCTTCAGCTTACCACAGAAGGCACCATGAAGAAAAAATTTTGTTGACCTTGTGGCTACTAATTAGTCTATCAATCATAAAATGTAAAGAGATAGGACTAGACACAGAGCAGCTGTATCATTGAAATAGAGAAAAGAAAAAGAGGTTGATGATTGTATCAGGAACAAAGCCAAAGGAAAAAAAATTTATGTTGGGTGAACATGGATTTGAACCATTGACCTACCA
>JAUEKZ010193649.1:0-11995 GCA_031471865.1 Melibe leonina | reverse complement strand
CACGGCAGCTGGGAGCAGGGTACGTGAGGGTAAGGCAGGGCACGGCAGGTGGGAGCACGGTACGTTAGGGTAAGGCATGGCACGGCAGGTGGGAGCAGGGTACGTAAGGGTAAGGCATGGCACGGCAGGTGGCAGCAGGGTACGTGAGGGTAAGGCAGGGCACGGCAGGTGGCAGCAGGGTACGTAAGGGTAAGGCATGGCACGGCAGATGGGTACAGGGTACGTGAGGGTAAGGCAGTGCACGGCAGGTGGGTGCAGGGTACGTGAGGGTAAGGCAGGGCACGGCAGGTGGGAGCATGTACGTAAGGGTAAGGCAGGGCACGGCAGGTGGGTGCAGGGTACGTGAGGGTAAGGCAGTGCACGGTAGGTGGGAGCATGTACGTAAGGGTAAGGCATGGCACGGCAGGTGGGTGCAGGGTACTTGAGGGTAAGGCAGTGCACGGCAGGTGGGAGCATGTACGTAAGGGTAAGGCATGGCACGGCAGGTGGGTGCAGGGTACGTGAGGGTAAGGCAGTGCACGGTAGGTGGGAGCAGGGTAGTGTTAGCACTATTCCCAAAATGCTAAGCGGCTGGTAAAGCAACAGTTGAACATTTGTTTTTAGCGCCCTGGATATGACATGGACCAGGGGTAGAACCATTAACCTAAATTTTCCTAGACATATGGATGGATGTTTCTTACCAATGTTTTTGTGAAGGTAGATAATCATAGAAAAAGACTAGGACTGTGTTTTATTCCAGGCGCGTATTTGAAGGTCATTACTAAAGGTATGTGAGGAAAATTAATATATTCTTGCCTCCTCAGATCACACAGGCCCTGAAATGGATTGTAAGAAGCATGAGTGATATTGAAACCAACGCTGTGAGCTTGGAAAGGGTGGATGAGTTCACCCAACTGCCACAAGAGGTAAGTATGTGCGGCTCTGTGGCCTAGTGTAGGCAGTTGACCATGTAATTGAAAGGTCCCTGGTTCAAATCCGTCATGTGACGACGTAAAGTTGAGTCCGTGGAAAGGGTTCTTTACAAACATCTTCTCACCATAACCAGGTGTAAAATGAGTGCCTCACCACAAACAGTGGTGTCCTTCTCCAAATAGAAATGTGCAAACGCCTTACAGGCAACATGGCTCCTCTTGTATGTTAAATGTTGCTGTCGGTCAGGGACATAGATAGACAGATGGTTGTTTGGTTAGGTTGGTTGGTTAGTTTGGTTGTAAATCAAGACACTTTTCAACACACTTCAAGTCATACCAAAGGCGAAACTCCCAAGACTGTTAACATGCTGCCACACAGAGATAAACGGAGGATCACCTTCAATAGCATAACGAGTCACATGATATTGACGCCGTGTCAACCAGTCTGAAAACTGTTACCACAATGTCGACAACCTCTCTCCACTCATAAAAGCCAGTTATGATAACACCAAAGGTTTGACGCGGGTGGTGTTCGAACCAAATACCTTCCGGTTTCCAGGCGGGCGATAGTAGCTGCGTATGGCGGGCGATCGACCAACTGAGCTACAAAACCTATAGTTCCCTGAATGATAGGAGTGGGAAATTATCATAAATAAAGATGTAGATCGTAGATCGTAACGTTTATATTTCAGGTGAATCACCCCTCCCACATCGTCGATATACCAAGTGGGTGGCCTTGTCAAGGTGAAATCGTCTTTAGGCACGTGACCGCCAGATACAGACCTCATCTCGCTCCCGTTCTTAGGGATGTCAGCTTCACCATCCGGCCCGGAGAAAAGGTATGTCACCATACGCAAAATTTCAACCCCCTATCTCACTTTTGAAAAACATTTTTAGCTCTGCACGGCCTGGAGAAAAAGTAGACTCTATGTCATCATGCGCAACAAAGCAATCCTGTATCTCAGTCATCTAGCATTTAGCTATTCCCGGCCTGGAGTTAATTAATGCGACACAGACAATCTTGTATCTCAGTCATCTAGCACTTATCTTTGAACGGTCTAGAGAAAAGGTATGTCATCATGCGCCATGTATCTCAGTCATAAAGTAATGCCTCTTTGAACGGTCTGGAGAAAAAGTATGGCATGCGCATAACGAACAATCATGTAACTCAGTCGTGTAGTATTTGGCTTTGTAGGTTCTGGAGAAAAGGTATGTCATCATGCGCAGCACGGACAATCATGTAACTCAACCATCTATAACTTAGCTGTGGACAGCGTCTGACCCGTGGAATGTCATAACGTTTCTTGTGGACAAACTGCAAGAACATCATATTTTCCCTAGGAATGAATGGCAGGAATTTTCCGAAGACTAAACTTTTGGTAGAAGAGCAGATAGATGACAAGATAAGATTTAATTCATCCATTAAAGCAGTTGAAATTATCTTTGTTACACATCTCATCATTATAGATTTTTCAAAATACAAAATACAAATTCAATGAAGTGAAATAAGTATAGATATATACAAAGGAAACTCTGTGTGTGGCTTTGTGTGTTGTTGTTGTTGTTGTGTGTGTGTCTATTCCTGCGGTTTTCAATGTTATGTTGAACAGATTGGCATCGTCGGGCGGACAGGAGCAGGCAAATCATCTTTGACTTTAGCACTCTTCCGCATCATGGAACTTGAGGCAGGGGAGATCATCTTGGATGATATAAACATCAAGGACGTAGAGTTGTGTACCCTGAGATCTTCCATCACCATCCTTCCTCAGGTGATAAGAGTTGTCTTACGATGTAATAATAACCATTTCTGTCACGTTTATGAACCCATCGCAGCGGCTTCGTCTCTTGACAGGTAGAACGTCCGCCTCGCAACCGATGGGTCGGGGGTTCGAACCATATAAGTACCATAGTTACAGAACTTCATATCTCCAATAAAATGTTGTCGTGGTCAACGTGTTGCCCGTAACCATGTGTGTGTCGGTATGTTTATGCGACTTAAAATTGATAAAAAGAAACGTTTGTGTGCTTGGAATGTACTGTTCAGATGAAGATGTCGAAAAGCTTGCGTGGGGGTTTGTTGTATAGTCGTAAACAACGCATGACTAACACCAACACCAATTTCTATTGTATTTTTCTGAGAGTTTTTAATGAAGGTAATATTTTTTCTCTATCACGATTTCAAGTAAACTGTGTGATAAGATGTAATGCATGACATATTTTGTAATGAGCTATAAATAAAAATAAAATTTCGCCCTTCGCCAGCGACACGACTGTGTTTCTCGCCTAGGCGTCTTTAGAATGGATATAGATCATTTATCGGGCTAAGCTCGATGCCAACAGAAATCCGCCGTGTTGTGCCAATAATGAGCTATGATACTTTATTCTTTGTTATTTTCCAGGACCCTGTCTTGTTCAGCGGAAGTCTCAGGATGAACCTTGACCCTGCCGGAAGTCACAACGATGATGAGCTTTGGCAGGCCTTAGCCCTGGCACATCTCAAGGTCACTGTATCCTCTTTGGGGGATGGATTGGACACTGATGTTGGCGAGAACGGATCCATTTTCAGGTCTGCCTCTTGTATGTTATGTATTGGTTAATTGGCAGCTGTGTGTTTTATTTAACCCTCACAATGCTATGGTTATTTATCAAAATACCAATTAGACACATCAAAATCTTCAATTTTTGTGTTATTAAATCAGCTTTAGTAAACTGACATATGGCATTCTGGCATTTGTCAGGTCACTCAATTTTGATCTATCTGGTATAAAAGAATGTGAATTTGAATGATTTTGCATATTTCAGTTCTGTCAGATTCAGATCTTGCAGTGAAAGGGTTCAGTGAGATGGTCAAGATAACCTTGCTCCATCCTTTAGAGTGGATGCTTGATTATCCTAGTCTCATCATGAAAACGTAAATACCGCCTTGGTATATCTAGCACTGTCTCAAGTTCTCTCTTTACTAGAACACACACACACACACACACACACACAAACACACACACTAGCTCAATTAAGATTCTGCCTGCTGTCAAACAGATTTGTGGTAATCCCCCATTTTGTTGTAGCGAACTACAGGGTCACTTGCTTTTTAAAATGACTCAGTTTGTTTGTACACAAAGGGCGGTAGAATGTACTGAGTCTCCTTGGACCAGAATGCATTATTTGGGTGGTAGCCATAATCTGTTTCTATGCCCTTCTCTCTCCGTCGTTTGTGAAATGTGATATATGTAAAACGTGCATGGCAGGGTCAAGTCTGGTTGTTATTTTAACTAGAATATTATCTTTCCCTTGGACAAAGACCTTGGCATAATATGAAGGCGGGCTAGAACTCTCAATAAACAAAACAAAATGGGCTGATGAGGCTTTTGAGTAAACTAATTTCCTTTCGTTCATTCTGATACCACCTACCGTTTGTGATTTTGTGTTTTATCTTTATTTATTTTCCTTTTTAAATTATGTTGTTCTGTTGAAAAAGTGCCATTTGTCGGGAACGTCCAGTTTTGTCTTGCCTCCTTCTTTTCGGAAGAACTTACATTTCTTACTGACTTACTTAGGCATATAAGCCCCCATGGGACATAGGCCATCGACGACACAGCTCTCCATCTTCTTTAGTGCTACACAGGAGTGAGTAACCTGTTTGTCCTCAGCATCCAGATCCTCTTTTCAAGAATTCTATTCAATCTTCTTACATTTCTATTTTTAATTTTTCTCTCCAATAGCCAAGGTCAGAAACAGTTGGTGTGCCTGACCAGAGCGTTGCTGCGGCGGTCCAAGGTACTAGTGCTGGATGAGCCGACCTCTTCAGTTGACCCGGGAACCGACTCGCTGGTCCAGCACACCCTTGCCACAGCGTTCTGTGGAAGCACCACCCTCACCATCGCACACCGAGTCAGCACTGTATTGGACTGCGACAGGTGAGTGGGCGTGGTGTATATTATGCTAGATCTAGTTGGTTGTTGCCTATTTTACACCTTCTCTCTCTCTCTCTCTCTCTCTCTCTCTCTTACTCTCTCTCTGTGTGTCCATATATATGTATACAAGAAAAAAGAAGCATATAATGATCTTAACTCCGCACCCGGAAACAGAAATTAATCTTTAAAAAAAATGAGTTAACGACTTCCAAAACCTTGATTTCATTTACTGAGCAACAAATTTATCCTGGACAACCAAGAGAAATAACCAATGCTTTTTAGTTCAAGTTGTAATTGTTTTAGTTACTTCCCTTGACTTTTTAATATTCCCACTGATCAAGGTTGTCGCCATTTCAAGGCTTCTATTGACGCAATGTGAAGAATTAAAAAACGGAGTAGGTCTCTCCAACCAAGAGAACAAACACACTGCCACACATCATATTATCACCCAGTCACAATATACATACACCGGCCAAAACCTGTATTAACACCATGGCGCTAACATTCCGATTTTAACGTGTTAAGTATGCCAGAATCCTAGGCAAATATTCTATTTATTTTTTTAAAGCCCATAATGATGTTTCTATTAACTATAAAAGTCGGTTTATAATGTTGTCTACTGCGTTAGCATAAATAATAGTTGAATTTCACTCTGCTTTCTGCTCGCATGATACATTTTTGAAGCGAACTGGCGACATTAGATGCCATTTCGGTATAAGAAGTTGCTTCTTTGTAGATTGCCAAAATGATGTGGACAAGTATTCATTTAACACCTAGATGATGTTAGAAATATTAGACGGACATAAGGGTTTCCCAACATTTGGTCTCCGGGCTGCTCCGTTTCCAGTACAGACATCGCGTCGTATACAGTGTGGACATCGCGCTGTTTTCAGTACGGATATCGCGCTGTTTTCAGTACGGATATCAGACCGTTTACAGTACGAACATCACGCGGTTTTCAGACGGACATTGTGCCATGTACAGTAAGGACATCGCGCCGTTTACAGTACGAACATCACGCGGTTTTCAGACGGACATTGTGCCATGTACAGTAAGGACATCGCGCCTATTACAGTACGAACATCGCGCCTATTACAGTACGAACATCACGCCGTTTTCAGTACGGAAATCGCACGTTTACAATATGGACAACGCGCCGTTTACAGTACGGACATCCCGCCGTTTTCAGTACGGACATCGCGCCGTTTTCAGTACGGACATCCCGCCGTTTTCAGTACGGACATCGCGCCGTTTTCAGTACGGACATCGCGCCGTTTTCAGTACGGATATCCCGCCGTTTTCAGTACGGACATCCCGCCGTTTTCAGTACGGACATCGCGCCGTTTACAGTACGGACATCCCGCCGTTTTCAGTACGGACATCGCGCCGTTTTCAGTACGGAAATCGCACCGTTTTTGGTACGGACATCGCACCATTTAGGACCCATTGAATTTGACGTCATAGTCACAATATTTTATCGTACTTCACGATACAGCTATGTGAATATTTTTTTTCACACTTCTTACCTTCTGAATGATAACATCACACACTTTGTGTGTTAGAGAATGGCATTGTTGAGAGTAATTGAATTACCACATTCGGGTCTTTGTTTATTTAGAGTTTCAGGGCGCCACGACACACGAAGGTCATAGAGATGCCAGAATGAACACATTAGACCTATTCACTCAAGTTTGCTAGTTACCTCATTCCTCCACCCACCATGCCTTACCCGAAACTAATAAAAGATAGATAAGCGTCCAGTTTGTGTTCAGGGTTTCATTGCCAAATGTCGGCCCCGCGGAAGTAGACAACTGAGGGACATTAATATTTCATGACATGTCATGCTGTATTATTTTGTACTTAAAAAGTGACATTTGCATAACGACAAACTAAATTTCTATCCCACAAAACCGAGGAAAAAAATATATGAAAAAAAGCGAAAAAAACAACAAAAAACGTACACAAGTTTAATCTCTCACCATGATGTATTTCAGGTAGCATTTCCCCCCTTATTCAAGCATCATAAAGTCAATTACAGGACATTAATTCCCTCTCTTTGTTGCATCTCAATTGCCTGAATGGCTCTGTTGCTTCATAGAAAATGTTTCGGTTTAGAAAACGATTGGTTGGTGGTTTGAAGCCTGACCGCGTTATACCGCGTTAACACGTTATTATAGACTTTTTAGCATCTGTCCTGACTAAGACTGGTTGGCCTGGTGTCAGTATAAGTTACTGGATGAAGAGATGGTATTTGAGTTTATCTTTGTTTTGGCAATTTCTTAACTTGTCTAGAGAGCTCAGGCTGGGAAATGACCAATGATAATTTGTTTAAGGTGTTAGACCGCTAAACACCAATCAACCAACGCTATTTATATTGTTGCTTGGGTATTGTTAGCTAGGAGATGGTCTGCGTCTCTCTTAGCGGTTCCAAGATTGCCATAAGGTCAGGATGAAATATGCATAATAGTTTTGCCTCGTTAGTTTTCCGACGGTGCAAACCGTGAGAGTAAGTCGACACGTTGCTATGCGAAGGCTTAATTGCTATTGTTATGTTGGCGGTCTCTTAATTCAATTCTTGCCAAGGGATGACAAGTGATCGTGTCCTTAGGGAAAAGTATGTAACAGGTTGACGAGATGAATCTCCTGGGGCATGTGTAAGTGTAAGTTTATCACGAAATGGAGACGGCAATCAATAAAGAGAGGTTATCATAATATCATTCCTTTCTCTCAGGTTACCAAGAATTGCATAAAAATGATAATATATAATAACGTATAAAGTATATATAAAATATTTTGACGCAAGAAGCAAAGGATAGCTCATAGAATACAGATTGTCACTCAGTTTCAGACAGTAGGCAATTTATTAGCAGATGAAAGAGTCCAAGATATGAAATTCCAACGTCAGTTTTTGTTAAAGATTGTAATAACATATAAACATCTAATGATCAAAACCTTTAAAGTCTACTGAACTGTTCCATAAAACCAAAGCTGTTTATTTATCATGAATCCAATAAGTGGTAAATAATGGATGTCAACATCTTGATAGGACGTTGGTCTATTTCAGATTACGCTCCCTTACCCAAGCGGGTTGTACAACTTGGTGGAATGAGGTAACCAGGGCAATCAGGCTGCCTTGTCTCAAATCTGCTAAAACAATAGCAACAAAAAAACAAAAAAAGAAGATATATACTACATGCGTTTAACGTCAAAATGGCATGTCCGCAACTAAGAGGGTAATGGTCACATTTCCCCCTCCCAATTACACCATGATACAATCGTGTTTTAGTACAATAGGGCTTTGTTGCGGATATTTCGATTCAACGCAAACAGTCTATTCGAATTCTGACCACCCCCCCCCCCCAAATGAACACACAAAAAACAAACAAACATACAATGAAATGGCTAATAATTTGGATTGTCCTCAGGGTGATGGTCATGGAAGCCGGTCGAGTGGTGGAATTTGATCGACCTGTAAGTCTACTGAAGGATGCCAGTAGCCATTTCGCGGCTTTGGCTCACATCTCTGGACTGTGGTAGAAAACTCTAGAACGATACCTAAACCGGGACTTTTCGGCATTTCCGAAGTGGCTTATAGTATCATGTTTGTTAGCATTTAGTTATAAGTTACATAGTATGTCAATAACTATCATAAACCATACATAATCAAGCGAAAGCGACTTTGTTTTGTCATTTTGGTTTACTTTATCACTTATCTGTTGTTGTTTTTTCATGAAATGAATTTTCTTCGGAGCGCGAGAGTGTTTCTCTATTTTTTATGTCTTTCTATGCATTTATGTGTGTGCGTTTGTGTGTGCGTGTGTGTGTTTGCATACTATGTGTGTGCAATATACAAGTTGATAGAATACAGTCTGTTGACAAAATATTAAAGAGTCAAAATCAGAAACATAGAAAAAGAGAACAAGGAAAAACAGTTTAGAGAATAAGATAGAAAAGACTCAGCATAGATGGTTTGGCAACATAAAAGAGTGGATAGAAATAGAATCCCAAAATAGCCTAAGAGGTAAACCAAAAAGTACATGGTAAGAAGCAATTTCGGTTGTAATAGAACATGAACTATCTTTATATGAGATTGGAACGGAATGCGTTTAGTCAAAATGATATATAAAAACATCAGTCTTTGTCTAAAACATCACACACAATTTATGCGATGGCGTTATTCGAGGGATAAAGATATTAGACAAATTTACCCCTGGGCGCTGCAACTAAAAGTGTCCTAAATCTCTCAATGAACAAACAAGGTTTTTGTAGCGTGAAATGACAATGATTGCCATCAAATGGATAGAATGACTGTCTCTTGCAGATTACTTTTACAATCAAACAGGAGGGTCTGTGCCCATTTTTCACACCTGTGTAAAGTGATGCAATTGAAGTTCAATTTTTATCCTAGGAAAATCCAGTCCACTGAAATCGGATTTATCTGGTACAAGAACAGGAAAATCTGAAGTTGTTGATGTACCAAGCTAGTAGTTTAAAAAATAACCTTAGCATTGAAAGGGTTAAACCCAGTTCTTCTTCACTCTGTGCGAAAACACGACCGGTTTGGTCACCGTGACCCCGTCTAGATTTTACTTTGACAGTTTTGTGATCTCAAATCTTGATATCCATCCTTCTCCTGTGTATACCTTTCCCCTCATGCGATAGAACCTATAATGTAGATATTGATATCTAGATCGCTCTCTCGTGGGAGTAGCTTGTGATGTGATAATTTGAAACCACTGGCGTGTCTAAGAGCTATGGGCTTATCGTTGCGATTGTCCAAATGCAGTTCCAATTAGTATGTTTGCCGCTATTACTATTGTCATTGTTTCTATTACTACTACTTTCTACTACTATCTAGTATGTTATAACAAAGAGCTACTACAGTTTCAACTGCTTTTCTTTCACATTGATACAAGGACTACTTGAGTAGTCCTTGCATTGATAATAAGCATAACAATAATAACATTGAGGATGATGATGACGAAAATGACAACAATGGTAATTAATAATGATAATAATGACAAAAAAATAATGTTTACTTTGGATGCCTGTGAATATGAAGCTAACTATAACACTTAGAGTAACGAGTGTAAAAAACGAAATAATTAGAGAGCGTGGAACCCTCTTTTGCCTTTAAAGATGGCGGTTTTGTGGCAATGGCCGATGATATTGTTGTAAAGAAGGGCTACTTCCTCTTCTCTGGGTTCATGGTTGTATAAGTTTTAATTAATATTTCAATGTCTGGATTCTTAGTGGTATAAACTTTAATTAACATTACAATGACTTAGGATTGGAATTGGAAGTACAAGTAATATAAGCTTGGAAGTCGATATCCATCTCAACCCATATGTCCGCCCGAGTTACATGTCTTATTAGACAGACAGGAGAGAGAGAGAGATAGAGAGAGAGAGAGGGAGAGAGGGAGAGAGAGAGAGAGAGAGAGACAGAGAGAGAGGGGGGAGAGAGAGAGGGGGAGAGAGAGAGACAGAGAGAGAGACAGAGAGAGAGAGAGAGACAGAGAGAGAGACAGAGAGAGAGAGAGACAGAGAGAGAGAGACAGACAGAGAGAGAGAGAGACACAGAGAGAGAGAGACAGAGAGAGAGACAGAGAGAGAGAGAGAGACAGAGAGAGAGACAGAGAGAGAGAGAGAGAGAGACAGAGAGAGAGAGACAGACGGAGAGAGAGAGAGACACAGAGAGAGAGAGACAGAGAGAGAGACACACAGAGAGAGAGAGAGAGAGAGAGAGAGGGAGAGAGAGAGAGAGAGTGAGTTAGTGAGTTAGTGTGTGTATGTGAGGTACTGGGAAAATATATCATCCTGTTTCTAAATTTAAGAGTGCACAGACTACATGGGGTGACTTGGGAGGCCACGAATTTCCCCCTCTAACATTTTGCCAAACATGACATCTTAGCCCTTTCAATGATAAAGATACCAGAATCTTCAAGATTTGCCAGTTCTTATATCAGATCAATCAGATTGCACTGAACTGACATATGTCTAAAGCCTGAAATTCAAGCTTTTGGCATATGTCAGTTCACTGAAATCTGATTGATCTGGTATAAGAACACGTATATTTCCAAGATTTTGTATATTTCAGTAGGGTTTGAATCAGACCTCGCGGTGAAAGTGTTAATAAAAAAAGCAACAGAACACCACATTGGTAGAAGGGATCTGTTATTCAATAATAACTGCTATAATTTCAACGACTCTGTAATGGGGGTGCCAATATATCTATATATAATTTTTTTTCTAACGCCAACGAAGGTGTAGGAGAGCAGGTTGACCACCCACTTGTATTTTTCTTGAACCAAAGCTCCTCTCATGTCCTTGTGATTGGTATGTTTGGTGGCAGGGACGTATCACTACCACCATTACCACCACCACCACCACCACTATAATAATCATCATCATCATTAGTTTATAATACTTTGCCATTAACCTGCATCTTGTATAATGTCGGCTATACTCTCTCTTTTTCTCTCACTCCCTTACTCACTCTCTCTCTTACCCTCTCTCACTCTCTTACTCGCTATGTCTCTGTCATGTTACTCGCTCTCTCTCTTACTCACTCTCTCTCCCTTATTCACTATCTCTCTCTTACTCACTCTCTCTCCCTTACTCAATATCTCTCTCTCACTCTCTCTCTCTCCCTTATTCACTCTCTCTCCCTTACTCACTCTCTCTCTCTTACTCTCACTCTCTCTCTCTCTCTCACTCTCTCACTCTCTCTCCCTTATTCACTATCTCTCTCTTACTCACTCTCTCGCCCTTACTCACTCTCTCTCCCTTACTCACTCTCTCTCTTACTCTCTCTCTCTCTCTCTCTCTCTCTCTCACTCTCTCTCTCTCTCCTCCAAAAAATTACTGGCAACGAGTAGGGCAAGCACATTAAAAGCAACGAAATATTGTAAAAGTATTATGCAATAAGCAGTGACGATAACAAATTATTGAATAGAATAATGAATAAAAAATCAAATAAATAAATAAAACAAATACGTTTTAAAAAAAAGATAAACGAAACCAAATACCACCCCCTCCCCCCCCCAAAAAAGGACCCCCCCCCCACACACCCCTTTTAAAATAAGACCCTCACTCTCCTCCCCCCCCCCAAAAAAAAAGGACCCCCCCACACCTTTTAAAAGAAGACCCTCACTCTCCTCCTCCCTCCCTC
>JAUEKZ010193594.1:0-12000 GCA_031471865.1 Melibe leonina | reverse complement strand
TTTTCCTCCCATTCAGAGAATGGGTGTTTTGCTACATTGTTGATAAATGAAATGTTAAAAACTTTGAATCATTGTGCACTGTCTGTTAAAAAACAACAATGCAAACAGGCAAATTTTGCATTTTTTTGCATTTTTTTGCATTTTTTTGCAATTTTTTGCTTGCAATTTTTGCTATTTTCAATGCAATTTTTGGCTTTTTCATTTGCAATTTTCCGAGGGGACAGCTTATTGTCTCTGTTAGAAAACAGATAAAAATTCTATCATCAAAGTATGTCCCATTCTGACAATTCAAACTATAAATGATACGTACACACAGATATAAATGGCTTAGTTTCTTATCAGCACTGATTATATATACCATATATTTTTTATCGTGACCGTAGAGAAATTGCAGCCCAAGAGTTTGGTACCCTCCATTGACCTGACCATGAGCTTCCCACAGAAGTTGAACAGCAGAGTAACGGCTTTGGACAACGTCATCAACCGCAGTCGTCTGAGAGAAACACACTCCATGCTCAAATCCAAGCTCCAGTTTGCCATAGGTGAGATTCTCACGCTCTATTTTTACCATTGACTGCATTTTTCAGCAGTTGTCTGGCACATATTTAAAGCTTGATATATTTTTAAGTGTCAAAAATGTTCAATGCACTAAAGCTCTGTCGGATGTTTTCATTACAGATCGTTCGAGGGCGCACATGATGCTGGACTATATAGAAAGTAAAGGCTACGCCAACAAGGAGGTGGCAGGGGAAGGAACTCTGTCTACAGGCTGCCACCTCCCTACGCAGCCTGCTGCTGTCCGAGACAGGATCCGCACCCAGTGAGTTGCAGTGAATTTTATCCTTTGGCTGTGGCTATAAAGTGTAGAAAAACCTGTAGATTATTTCGCCCTACAATGCTATTTTCTCAAGTTTTCGTCAGTATTTTTTTTGCACAGGGGGCTGATCCCTTACTTGTTTTTAGTTTTGAACTGGTCTAGATATTTCTTTCCTAGTGTTAATGTTAGGTCCTGTGTGGCGGAAGGAAAGGCAGTATATTATGACTTGAAACCAGCAGACTGCAAAAAGCCTGAGGACCCACCACACACACAAACGGTTGAAGCTGTAACTGACAAAGTACCAGTTGCATGTACAGACAGTTTTTATTCCAGTGCAGGCTCACTTTTTCAGTACAGATTCTAATCAATAGCAACATGACACTAAACTTCATTTAAAAAAAAAAAATTGTTTAGCCTGTGCCATTTTCTGTGCTCCCCCATTCCAAAATTTCTTTTATTTCTATTGGTTATTGGTTTATCTCTTTACGTGCATGAGACATAGCTTTTTACTGGTGTTAAAATTTCAACTGATTTTTACTTACTCAGAATTTTGTTGTTGACTCAATTGTATCCAAAAAGGACACTGAGGTTGCTAGATTTCAATTTCGCGTAACCTTTTTTTCCCACCGACAGTCATCCAAGAGCATATATATCCTGCTTTGATATATATTTCATAATGTTTGTTTTTTGGAAAACCACTCAGTTTTTTTAGAATTATCAAACACAGCCTGGGACTTGGGCTAGCAAACACTTAGGAGAGCGAGCTGGGGTTTTAAACATTTTTTTAATCATTTTATTTTTAATACATTTATAATTTATAGATGACAGAAATGCTAATCATATTCTTTTCTCCTACCAGCGTCAAAAAGGAGGATGCTCCGCTGCTGGCTGTTCAGTTCATGGAAAAATTCACAGAGGTCACAGCAGCCGTGGAAAAACTCATAAAAGCATACCGCACCACACCATCACCTACCAAAGTCACATCTTCAGGGAAGCCTACGTCGCCTCCTTCCTCATTATCCAGCACAAATCACTGCACGCTATCACTAAACACCCAGATCACATCCCAGGTACAACCACCAACCATGGAGCTTCCACGGTTTGTGCAATCACCTGCACACTTCTCATCCTCTCTCTCTAAATCACAAACAACAACTGTCACCTCTGAGATCAACAATTTCCCAAAACCATCAGAGCCTGAGCCAAGGCATGAAATATCTCAGGGACCAAAACTGTCCCTGAATGTACCAAGGACATCCAAAGAACAAGCTACTCTATTTGAGAGGGGGCGGGTGAAGAAGGAACAGATTGAGAGGGAAGATCAGGTCTGGCTCAACGTGCACAAAGCACGGACAGCTAATTATTCTATGAGGTATTCCAGCAACAAACCCAAAGGCACCAGCAATCCAGCATTTGCACCTGCAGAACCCGAAGACTTTGCATCATCCCCCGAATCGTGCAGTAATCCCGACGACTTCTCATGGGCATCTGAGTTGTTCTGTCAGATGTTGAAATCCCAACAGCTCCAGCCCGAATCCGCCGTCTCAGGCAAGGAGAGTGAGTGCAGCTCCAGCAGCAGTGGCTACTTGTCCAGCGCCAGTTCCCTGTCTCTTGCTGACAGCCCAGACCTGGATTCCAGGTACTTGAAAGACTTGAAACCAGCAGACTGCAAAAAGCCTGAGGACCCGCCACACACACAAACGGTTGAAGCTGTAACTGACAAAGTGCCACCACTCCTTCGCAAGTCCAAATTGTTTAGCATTCCTTATTAATAAACCATGCAATGAATGGTTTGTTCAACTGTGTTAATTATGTTGTTGGAAGGAGTTGCCTTTATCGGTCATTCATACGTGATCAATAAGGGTAAGTGCAAAACACAGTCATTTGGTTTATATTTTGTTCAAGATATTGATATTATATGTATGTATGGATTTTTATAGAGGAGCAGTCAAAAGTTTTGTTAATGAAGGATTTTGAATTTATATTATTTTGGGCAGCCGTTGTTGTTTTAGATGAATGAAAGCTGTACAGAATTTTCCATTCTGTCTTTAATTCACCGCATGTTGTCATTTGCCAGAGATTCTACCTTGGTTTTTTTATCTCAGTTAGTTTCAGCATTCCAATTGCTACAGTGAAAACCCTCACTCATGTTGGGACCAGAGCACAATCCCAATCATAATTGATCCCGGTTTGTCAGATATTCAACTTGGGAAACAAGACCAGGGAAGCATTATTATATTATATTGTCATTGGCGTGATATGTGTGAGTGCTTGTGTGTGTGCGTGGGTGTATGTGAGTGTGTGTTTTAAATGCACATTTTTCTCTTCTCCCAGACCGCTTGCATTTTTCCGCTGACATCTGTTTTACACTTGACAAACTCATGCAGTGCTAGTCAGTAGTAGTAATAAATGTACAACCTGGAGAGCCGTGTTATAGGCCATGGTGCTAAATGTTGACTTCCCACACTTGTTACAGAATTATCTACTTTTGTGATTATCTGCCATGAAATCAACATGTCTGGTTTTGTTTTGACTATGACAAATAGTATTATATTTGATTTTCAATAATAAACTTGCCATTGGCATTATAAAACAGTTGGTGTTGTGAGTGGATTCTTGTGTTGGTTATTGAGAGTAATAATAATAATACAACACGCTCAAACCTGACGCCTCTGGTGGGCACTACTTCTGTTTCTTCTCTTTTGGCTTTACTATCATTTTACTTTTTTCCAGCACTCTCTCCAGTGCTCCCCTAGCAAGCATACACAGACAACTGTTTTGTATCTGTTAGTGTTTAGCTCAGTCTTGGTCCTGCCTGTTGTCCTAACAGGCTTATGATTATCCCCCATGTTTTTTGCACTGTGGTACCTAACTACAGGGTCACTTACTATCTAGGACTATCTGGGGGGGGGGGGGGGTTCACTTCTGGCCCACGTCTAAAGGAAGAGCATAGGCAAAGCAAAAGGATAAACAGAAGTAGAACCTACCATTGAGACATCTACTGAGTGTAAAGTGAACAGAAACACAAGTGTCCACTAGAAGTAGAAGTACCGTACTGAACATCCCGATTCCATCAAACCAACTTGAAGAGATGGCTGACACTGATAAACAAAAAAACAGGCACAAAATACAACAAAGAAGACATTTTCATTCTTGGTTAAAATAAAACAAATACTTTATTGATGGTCATCAGTGCAAATATCACTAGGAAATGTGAAATGAAGTGGTAGTGTAGGGCAGTAGGTCAGGTGCTGTGGTGGGAGTAAAAATTAAACAGAAGACTTCTTGAAAGGAATCCAGGTTTGGGAAAAGATCACTCGGCAATAAACTCTTGGCACCAGGAAAATTATCAAATACATTGTACAATACATTACTAAGGAAAAATTATCAAATACATTGTATTGTACAGTACACAGTACAGTATATTACTACCGGTATGTTCTATGTCCGTGTGGGTATTGTGTCCCAGTCAAGTTGATGGCAGTAAGAAGAGTAAGACAGGCAAGGTTTATCTAATTTTTCTTCATGTTTAAAAGTTACAAGGCACTTGCAACTGCCAAAGTGTGAGGTGAGAGGGAAAGAGAGGAGTGAGAAGAAAGAATAAGTGAAAGCAAAGTGGTAGATTGAGGCAAGGTCTAATGGGTTCTAACACAAACAGATCTGCTCAAGAGGGAAGGCACAATTGGTAATACTGTAACTGTAAATATTTGGTTACTACACTACACATTCTGATCATTCATACATTGCAACTGTGTAGTAATATTAATACCATAAGTCAGGAGGTATGTAACTATTGACTAGTCTTATATTTTATTAAGTTATATTCCTCTTCCTTGGTGGGGACGTTGCTATTTGGACAACAATCAACAAAGACGAGGAATACGGTGGAACTCTGGTATAAAAAACTGCCAAAGGCAAGAAAAAAAATTGATTATATTATAATCGATAGTTTGTTATAATTGTCTATTATTTTATTGAAATAATGAGGTAAAATAGAACTTCAGGCACAGAAAAGTGCTATTTATATCAGTAATTCGTTGTAAGCTTGTTTGTTTATCGAGAGTTTTAGGGCGCTTGCAACTGCTATGGTCATATAAGCGCCCAGGGGTAAGTAAGATGATAGGCTTGTTAAAAGAATAGCCAGACTTTGACCCTGCCAGGGATTTTTCACAGAGAGATGATTTCCAATGAAAAAAATATATCATCATAAGACTGAGCAAACAATACAAAACAGCAGTGTGTGCACGCTATTTCAGAGCGCGCTGGAAAAAGACAAAAGGTGGAACAAAAAGAGAAGAAACAAAAGTAATGTCCGGAGACGAGGAATTGGGGGACATTTTATAACCTACATTGGAATGTAAAAGATCAATCACTGATATACTTTCACTTACATATTTGGTGCAAGCAGTAAGTTATAAGGTAGGGCACATTCAATAAAAGGCATTAAAGTATTAAAGATTCAGAATAATAAAAATAAAAAAATATATATGTGAACATCATAATCAAGAACGTTTTTCTTGCATAAACTTTATAATGTAAAAAGGTTGCTTCTCTTTCATTCAACAAAAAGGGAACATGTTCAAAGTTAGTCTATATAAAAACAATTTTTTTTTCAAGAAGTCGACTTTAATTAAAACGGATGCAGATTTTAATAGAGAGACTTTCTTTCTAGTTTCAGAACACCAATAGAATAAATCTAGATTTACTCAATGTATACATGCAGCAACTAGCAATAACGCAGAGGGAAAGACAAGTCTGTGCCTTCCGCATTTGATTAGCTTTAAAAAAGTTGATCGTACTGAAGGTATTGGTAATCTACATGTCAATCTGAGATCAGCAATATGTCATAAGCATATAGAAAAACCACCATGGATTCTATGCTGCATATTTTGAAAAGCTGTTAAGGAGACGTCTATTAATTAAAATACATGCAGTATCTGAATCTGATAGAGGAGGCGTCACTTGATTATTCTGGTAAAACTAAAACTTGACAAAAATCAATTCAGATTGTTTGTCAAAGAGTATTGAAGATTTGAACATTTGAAACAAGAGAGACAGACAAATGACAGAGTAATACAAGAAAAGCTTTTGTATCAACTTTCATAGAAGTCTTCGTTAACTATATACATTGTATCCTCTCTTCAAATTGTTTATAATACATCAAAAGTAATCATATGATTAATAAATGTAACAAACAGTGATAAAAAACTACTCTTAACCCTTTCAGATTCTAACCAAACTGAAATATACAAAATCCTGCCTGTTCTCTCATCAGATAAATCAGATTTCAGAGGCCTGACATACAAAGATCTCAGTCCATTGAAATATTATTTATCTGATATAAGAACAGGTTAGTTTTGAAATTTTTGCATGATCTGCTTGGTAAAAAATATCTTCTCTAAGCGGTGAAATGATGAGGAAAATCCTGAAAATTGTTAAAATAAAGAGGAAAGAGTATTTAAACAGGTTATAAAGATATTCAAAGCAATGATAAATTACAATAAAAACACACTTGGAATAACAATAACAATCATAAAAAATATAAGTAAGTTCATTTCTAAATCGTTCATTTGCGACCAGGAGGCAGTGCAGTGACACACACACATGCTCTGTAAACTCTTCATTTAACATTAACATTCTTAATTCTACATTCTTTTTTTCCCGCTATTTATTGTTGTTCTTTTTCCTCCCATTTAGAGAATGGGTGTTTTGCTACATTGTAAATGAAATGTTAAAAGCTTTGAATCATTGTGCGCTGTTTGTTAAAAAAAAAAAAGATATAAATTTGCATTTTTACCTTTTTTGCATGCAATATTTTCAATTTTCAATGCAATTTTTGGCTTTTTCATTTGCAATTTTCTGCGGGGACAGACTAAAGCAGTTGAAATAGCTGCATTGTAAAGTATCAACATTTCAACATTTTTTTTCAAGACCAAAATTTCTTTATTCATGCCTAATGAGGCAATAATAATTACATGTAGCTATATTACTTTATTACAAAAAAAAACAAAAAACTAGAGATTTTTGACACTTTTTAAAATGCATTATTCGGTTTTTAGGAAAATCAAAATGAAACAAAATCATCTTAAATGAGTAACTCCAAAGCAATTTTGAATTAATCAAGTGTGTCAAAGTTTTGTAAAAGCTGAATGTATCAACATGACATAAATAGATATTGAAAGCAGTTATAAACACCTTTAAAAATTAGGATGCTCAAACTGTTAAAAAAGCTTTGTATTGTAAAGATAAAGACCATGAAAAAAAGGGACCTGATGTTGTCCACGCTGCTGGTAGTCGCCACATTGAGCATTCATAAAAACATGAAATAAAAACTTGAAGATATGTACTACATATGTGTCTAAGCTAGTGTTTGCTATTGTTTTTCTTTTTTGAAATATTGCAAGATAGTTTTGCAATATTCTTTTTGAATCACCTTGTAAATCAATATATCTCCTTAAACTTAAAAGATAAAAGACAATATTTAAAAATCCATAGTAAAAATTTATCTTGGGAACAACACCAAAACTTAAAAGATAATTTCTTCAAAATGACTGAAAAATCATAAAAACTTCAAAATTATGTTGAAAAAAGGAAACTTACAGTGACTTTTTTTTTGGGGGGGGGGAGGGGGGGGTAATCAATAGTGCACAAAACTAAACCTGTGTCACCAGGAACTATTGATAAATAGTGTTCCCCTTTTTGCAACTTAAAAACTTTTGTATGTCTTCCCATGTGTTTTTGTTTTCAGTCCCTTACAATAGTGCTCTCACTATATCTCTGCCCTTCCCTATTCTTGATGATCTTCAATACCTTCAGAGTCTTTTGTATTAATCAAAGGCTTTTTTCACATTCAAAGTAAAGGCTTTCCTCTGGCAACTACTGTACATTACACTAGGGAGAAATTATGGATTTGGAATACCATACAAAGATCAATTCAAAAACCACACATGATAATTTCATAGCATAAATAATAATAAATGGTTGACTTGGAGTAATAATAATCAAGTAGTCTCAGGATAGGAACTAATTGGAGTAGTCCTTCCGTTAAGAAGGGGAGCAGACATTTGACTAAGACAATTAGTGATTAAATAAATAGCATTTCAATATTATCTTAACAAATTTTTATCTCTAACTTTGAAAGACAAATACACTTGCTACCAGTCAGCAGTCCAAACATGTGTTATGTTGGGAGACAGCATGCACTGCACTCAGCACTATCTTGGCAGACTCCACTGGTCATCCTTGAGGAGTGTGACCTTGGCGGCATGAAAGTCCCAGGTGGCGGAGTAATGGAAGCATACGTTGCTGGCAATGACCACATACTCAGACAGGCAGAACAGGCTGAATACTGGTGGCATAGAGAAAGCATTTCAAAAGGAAATGTATAAACAATTTATAGAGTCATTTTGCAGATAAAAAATTCCATCGTATAAAAAATCTGAGTGCTTTTTAAAGAAGGGGTAGAAATGGTAATTAATTTGTTGCAATGACTTAAATAAAAGAGAAGTTGGTTTTATACACTCAACATACTTTATCTAGTAATATTCCATGGGAAGTGAACCTATCCGTTACAGGATTATATTATGAAAATTTTATTCAGGCAAAAACACTAGAGAAAAGACAGCAAAATAGAAACTGAAGCAAGATTTGACAGTTGTGGAGTAGAAAGAACATAACCGACAGCAGTTGTAATTCTATTCACTTCTTGTACTGTTAAGCGCCTAGAGCCTATCAACCAAGGGGTATGGCGCTATATAAATGATATTCATAATCATTCATTAATTAAGGTAAAACCTTTGGATTGTAGTACATATCCTGACTTTCTTTAGTTTTGACATCAATAAGAATGTAAAAATTTCCCCTTTCCGTTTCTTTGTTATTCATGAAAAAAAATTTTTAATGTGTAACACCTGTAGTGATTACTACATTTTGGTATAGCGTGCAGGGAAAATAATTAAATAATGGAAATGATAGAAATTTTTTTTATTGAAAATCAGCCCCAAATTAATAAGCCTCACAAGCATAAGATATGATGCGTGTGCTGAAATATATGACCTGCCTGTTAATATTAAATGCACAGTGAATAAATGAAAAGTCCGCTTCCATGTCTGTAGATAGAAAGTGATGTAATTGTTTCTATATGCATTAACCCTTTCACTGCTGCTAAGGACACAAAAAATCGTCAAGATTTACCTGTTCTTATACCAGATAAATCAGATTTCAGTGAACTGGCATATGTCATTTCACTGAAATCTGATTTATCTGGTATAAGATCACGTACATTTTCAAGATTTTGCATATCTCAGTAGGGTTAGAATCAGACCTCGCTGTGAAAGGGTTAACTAATATAATACTAATACGTATCAATAAATATTTATCCTTCAGTTGGCAGTGGATGTAATTTTAATTCAAACCATATTCTAGAGGGGTAGGGATGGCGGGATGGCGTGGGAGAGGTAACGGTGATAAAATCTAATCAGTGACAATGAAGTAAAATCTAAGTGTAGATAATCATTTACGTATCAAGGCCAAGAATATGGGCCTTCTACTTATACTTATAATTATATATAATAAAATTTCAAAGTGAAAAAAAAAATAATCAAAAAGTTCATTCTTCTTTTGTAATATCAAAGATAGCTATTATTACTACAATTACTATTATCATTATTATTTAAAAGGTCAAAGTCAAAGTTAATAATGCAGATGTGTAGATTATCATGAAAGAAAGTAGAACAATAAAAGGTTAATATAACAAAGCCATTCATTAGATGCAATATTTTTATGGAAATTTCAAGTCCTTTCTTGGAAGAAAAATCTACTATTATCAATATTCACATCCAAGAGCTGAAGACAAATGCTTCACTACTTTAAGGAAAGACAGCAAGCATGGACTTGATAGAAAGAATAAAAATATTTTGTAACTTCAGCACGCATTTAATTTATGCAAACCATGCATTTATTGGGCAACGTCTGATATAAAACACTTATTATTAGTAGTAATATTAGTATGTCATCTCGACAAATCCTGGACATTTTGCAGGACAGATGTAGTAGCCGAAGTAGAAGAAAATAATAGAAAATCGATAAATTAATATGATCAAAATGGACAACATACAACCAAAGACAGGCAGACGGGCAAAGAGGGTCCTTAGTGCAGGGCTCTGGGTGGTTTGAGGAGGGAGGAGAGGGCCATTGCCACGGAAAAGGGGGAAAAGTCTTGCATGGCCGTTCCGTGGAACAGAATATTGGAGGCAACCACTACATATTCGCAACATGCGTAATACGTGTAAACTGCAAAAATCAAACATAAAAAAAAATAACCAAAAAAAAACAAAAAAAGAAATAAATGCAAACATGCCTTGCTCCCCCCCCCCCTTGGAAAATAAAAGGATGTGAGAGAATTCGGAAGGCAAAAATTTCATGCAGTACCTACTCAGAACTGTACGTACCCTGTTTTGTAATGATATTTTAAAAATCTCAATCTATTTTAGTGTTTCAATTATCAGGTGGCTTTTTAGTTTAATTCTAAAATTACTCAGCCACTTTACGTTTTACAGGGGTTACTATTTTCACAAAGCTTTTCCAATTTTCACTCAATATGTGACAGTGCACCAGGTGATTCAGAGGTTGGAATAAATCAAGTGAGGGTGAATGAAAAAACAATATAATAAACAAAACTTTATCACTCTGTAGGGGTTAACGCTCTTGGTGGTATCCAATTCAGACAAAAGTGAAATTTAATTCATTGAATAAAATGGAAATTTCAGATGAAACACTAATTAGAGAATCAACTGAAATATTTTGATATTATTTATTGATAAAATTATTCTGTACATTTTTAGTAGGTACAGCATGAAAACTGTAAATGCAATGACTTTTCTAAAAATATGCTTAGAATAACTTACAAGTACAATTTAATTAATTCAGAAATAAATAAAATATATACCACCATTTTGAAAGCAAAAATGTTGGCTCACTTGGTGTTTTAAAAAGGATACTTGTAACGAAAAAGAATGGACAAAATCAAAACTATTATATCAGCAATGTTTCTTTGCTTAGAAAGTATTAATTATTTTAAAAATGTATAGAACTGCACATTTGATTTATGTGTTTTCATTCTCATGCATCAGTTAAACAGGATACTCATTGGATTAATTCAGAGGGTAAAGCCCTCTCAAGCTGCATTGATGCCAAGTGCCCATGATGATATGTCCATCACTTTCAGTGCCGTTTAATATAGATAATGATTGGCGTAATATTATTATAAAGCAGATTTTAAAAGCATTCCATGAAAGGAAAGGAAAATACATGAAGATAAATAATAATAAATAAATGGTCTTACCTCCAGGCTCACAATACCAGTTGTGACGAAAAAACAGGTACAAAGATAGAGCAAAGGAGGAATAGTTCAACAGACAGCATCGCTTTTTCCATTTCAATGACCGTTCATAAAGCTGAAAGAGAAAAAAAAAATATAGTAAAAACCCCACTCAAACTGCAAAGAAGACATCCCTTAACCCTTCCACTGTAGGGTCCAACTCATACCAAAGAGAATATACAAAATATCGAAGATTCACATGTTTTTATACTAGATAAATCAGATTTCAGTGGACAGGGATATGTCAGTCCACTAAAATCTTATCTATTTGATATAAGAATAGGCAAATATTGAAAATTTTGGTGTCCTTAGCATTAAAAGGGTTAAGAATAACTGGTGAAGACAATGAAGGGAAGGGGGCATGTGGGTGGACAACTCGCCCGACAGCATTTCATCGAATCACAACTCTCCTTACTTGCCTGGACCTAAATGCAAATCTAGATAAGAACAGTAACTCTATCTAAAAAGCAGGTTTAACTTTGTTATCCAGGTTGGTAACCAAGAGCACACAAGGGATTATATCTGATCCGGAAAGAAGGTTGACAACTAGTTATTATGCAAAACAGCTGAATATGTAGTTCTTAAGAAACCAGGTATAAGAAACAGTGCTTTCTTAGCTATTGGACAACTCCTACTTAGTGTAAAAGAGAGGGGATCGCTAGGCCAGTGGTTATAGAAGGTGCTGAACAGTGCTAAATGCACTTAGCACTGTTCAGCACCATTCCACGTCACAACATTACGCCCGCCATTTCTAGGGACGACTCAAGACACCTACGATCTATACAGCTAAGTTCTTGCTTGTTTT
>JAUEKZ010193572.1:0-12002 GCA_031471865.1 Melibe leonina | reverse complement strand
CCAAGACTGAGCTAACAGATACAAAACAGCTGTGTGTGTATGCTTGTTAAGGGAGCACTGGAGAGAGTGCTGGAAAATGTAAGATGATCGATAAAGCCAAAGGAGAAGAAACAGAAGTGGTGCCCACCAGAGGCACCCACCAAATCAGCTGTATGTGTGTGTATGCTTGTTAAGGGCGCACTGGAGAGAGTGCTGGTAGATAAATCCAAAAGCTAAGAAACAGAAGTAGCGCCCGCCAACCGCCTGCATAAAGTTCTCTCTACCTGTGGAATGCATGAAGTACAACAAAGGCACCCGTCGTGTCGTGGAAATGTGTACAATACAATAAAGGAATCAGGGGAGGCGCCCTACTGTGCACAGGAAAAACCAGTACACAGCAACGATCACATTGTATTCCCTTCACGACATAATAAGCCAGGCTCACTAGACTTGAATATCGTATTAGCACATGCATTGTCATCATTCTGGTCTTGCTATCCATAATCCATAGCCGTGTTAATATAACAATAACATCAATTCACAAATTGCCAAGGACAATGACATTATCAGGAGTATTTTATCATCATTACACATTGAAAAAGTTGTGCTCTCTATCTCTCTCTCTCTCTCTCTCTCTCACACACACACACACACACACACACACGCACACGCGCGCTCTATCTCTCTCTCTCTCACACACACACATGCTCGCTCTCTTTCTCTCTCTCCCGCGAGAATTTTTGTTTTAAATTTACAGGATAAAAAATGAGAACATTATAATGTTGTCTTCATAGGTAGATAAATAAACCGTGTAAGTAGGGAATGTTTCGTTAGAAAAAAACAATCAACCTGTTAATGTATAAAGATTGTGTAACTATGGCAGAGCTATGGCCAAATGGATAGCGAGGCAGCACAAATCCAGTGGACACCAGGTTCGATTGCTACCACGACCAGTAACAGCGGTGCTGTACTAGAAAATTCCCTACATATCGCACCACTTTAACAAGGTGTTTAAAAACGGCTACCATCTCACTAGTTCCCAATCCAGTTAGGGGAAGTGATCTGCGATAGAAAAGTGTCATATCCCGAAGGTGGCGACGATTGTCACTTATATTTGTAGCGTTAAGCGGACAAATGACAATGGTCGCCATCCTATGGATAGGACGCTAGTCTATCGCAGATTACTTTCCCCAACCCAAATTGTGGATTAGTACCCATTTTACACCTGGGTAGGGTGTGGCAATTGGAGTAAATTTCCTTACCGAAGTGCCACTGGCAACTGGTAGGATTAGGAATCGAACCCGGTGCCCCGGGGTTCTGTGCTGCGTCGCTAACAGTTAGACCACCGCGCCTCCGCTGGAGTGTAGTACATGTATATATCCCTGCCTGCGTCACGTCGATCAATATTGCAATTGCAGCAAGAGAAAGGCACAGATAGAGGGGGAGGATTATGGTAAGGGGGTGGAGGCAACGAGGGAAAGGGGTTTGAAAGAAAGGAGGTGAGAAAGAGAGGGGGACAGAAAGAAAAAAAATTAAAGAGAAAAAGTAAAAGAGAGAAAAACAAGACTGACATACAGAGAGTGATTGAGAGTTAAAGAGATTATAGGGATAGAGAGAGAGAGAAAGAGAGAGATGTAGAGAGAGACAAATAGAGAGGGGTATGGAAAGTGGGAGAAAATAAGGGAAGGTGGGACAAGAGAGACACATAGACAGACAGGCAGAGACCATAGAACGAGAGAAAAAGAAGGGAGGGGAGGAGAGAGCGGATAGAGAATTAGAGAATGTTAAAGATAAGAGGAAATTTATAAGTATTTTTGGTAATTGGCTTGAATTACTTCAACAGGTGGAATGTATTGGACTGAGTTGTTAAATATAACATTTTAGATGCTAAATGAATTCATGTCAATTGACAAGGCTACAATGTAGACCCTTGAGAAAGTCATTACCTATCTGCATAACATTAATCAGAAATCATGTCACTGGATGGATGGAAGCATCGACATCTACGATGGGTTCGTCATCTCTGTTATTAGAATAACAATAACGATTATGAATTTTTTCCATTGGTTTGACTTTACATTTCTTTATATCCAATTAAAACCCATTTCCTGCCTCAGAGGGGGAAAATGCCAAAAATCCAGACATTAGAGACATATGGTTATGGGGCCAGTTTCATGAAGCAAGACTAGATTTTAGTCCGCTCAATATAGGCTCCCTTTCAATATTTTGACCACTCAAAAATTTTAAAAAAATTCACTCCCCAGCGAAATCGTTCCAAATTTAGAACATAGTCTCGGAATAAGCTTTGGTCTCGCGTCATCAAACCGGCCAATTATGTCGTAATAAGTCTTATCTGACCTAAAGGTATATTTACAACTCGTTTGGTACTGAAAACAGACTAGCTTACACACACACACATACACAGACACTGCCGCACATTTCATATTCAAAACGGACACACTCACAAATGAGGATATCATTACATAATGAAACACAATCAAACTAAGTTAAGCCTTAACCACGGGTCACAACACGTCCATAGTGATATCGCTCTTGTTATGATGATTATCATTATTATCAATGCTGAGGTAATTCCTGTCGTCATCGAGCAATTCTTTCAAGCGTCCGATCTGGGATTCCAGCATGTCGAGCCCCTCTACCAAAGTCCTCAGTCCCACCTGCCTTTCCAGACGTGTTTGTTCCTCTGTTCGAACCTGCTCGGACAATTGCCGAACTACTCTCTCCTCATTGGCCAGTTGCCGTTGCAAAAGGCGGAGCTTAGCCTCCCCTGTCCGGCTGTCCTGATTGGCCAGATGTACGGTGAGCAGAGCAAGGTCAAGGAGACACACAGCCAATAGAAAATGCCAGTTGCTGAGGGGTCGGACTAGGGAGGTGATTAGCTCCAACATAATCGGCTGGTAGGTAAGTAGGTTGGCAGGAGGGTAGACTATGAGCGGCAAGTGGGGAGGGTCCTGGAGAGGTGTGGTAGTCAGCAGTTCCGGTGATAAATCACGATGGGCGTGGCAGCCGTTGGTGGGCGTGGTATCCTAAGATGGGTGTGGAAGTATCATATGGACGTAATAGCTTATAATGGGCGAAATATTGAGATCATGGGAACTATGGTAACCACAGCCAGGTGCGCAGGTCCTTGGGCAAAGGATGCAGGTCAAGGGTCAGAAAATCAGCCTCGCTTTCATTCTTGAGTCGACTCGGACCTGGAAGAAAAAGCAAGTATGATTCATGGTTAATACAGTTGGCGACAGGGAATAAGAGTGAAATAAAATTATCATTTTGTTATTCTCAGTTGTAAAGACTATGTATCTCAAACATTGTAAAATCACAGGATTAAAACAAACACAGATTATAAAGGTCACGTAAATGTGATTATTATTATTCCAGATAATTTAGAGTTTAGAGAGAGGGGGAGAGAGAGGCACAGAGAGAGAGAGCAAGAGAGAGAAAATGAGAATGAGAAAATGAGAAAGAGAAAGAGAGAGAGAGAGAGAGAGAGAGAGAGAGAGAGAGAGAGAGAGAGAGATCAAACGCGCACTCCGATGAAATAGATCATAAAGAGGAGATGGAAAAATGTAGGTGTATATTTTAGTTGGTTACGACAACTAGGCCAAATTGGGTACTGGCCTTGTATCTTCGATAGGGTGACACACAGACTTTCCTGTCTGTTTATTTACTAGTCTGTGGGGTGACAAATGTAATCTATGATAGACATGCCGAGAAGGCAACAAATTGCTGTGATTTTATACGATATCCCCTTTATGCCTTAGGTTACAGGAGGTTTCATGTTTAATTTCTTCTTATTAAATAAATTATGGTACCTTTTTTATACACGCGATACCGATAATTTTTTGTATGTGTGCGCGTGTGTGTGTGAGAGAGAGAGAGAGTATGTGTGTGCGTTCGCGCGCGTTACGGGGGCGAAACAAAGACGCCATAAAATGGATGTGTAAAGGACCCTTACAGATTAGCGTGTTCCATAATGTAGAACACTAATACCAATGCAAACACGCCAAAACAAAAGGATAATTTACACAATGGCACACTCAAACACACACAAGCACACACACATACACACAAAATCCACACACAGTGACATATACACACACACACACACAATCACAGATAAAAATAAGAACAGTCAAACATGCACACACACACACACACATTATGATATTTAAAAGATACATAGTGCACATAAAAATACATACATGAAGAAGCGTGTGTGTGGGGGGTGGGGGGGGGGGTCGGGCATTTATATATATGGTAGCATTACAAGCATCAACAAAACGGGCCATGAAATCTCCAAGCTGATAGGCGTAAAATTACAGCATTATATTTGTAATCATCTCAATGACCTGTCTTTGTCAAGTGTGTGTGTGTGTGTGTGTGTGTGTGTGTGTGTCAAGTTATGCTGTAAGTCCAGGATCAGATTAATGACTATCTGTGCGATAAATCATGTCCAAGACACATCATCCACGGTCCAGATAAAAGCTCTAATTGATAACAGGAATGGGGTCGACCAAGTCACAGATCAAACAGCCGGTGATCAGCTCCTTGCGGTTGTTCCTATTTACTTTCTTATTATATTAAATTATAACCACTGTTGGGGGACAAGAAAGACCCTTTAGTGCTGAAAGAGAGAAAGAACAAAAGGCACGATACTCGTAAAGAGGTGTACAAGCAGTACTGATAAGATTAAGAAACAAGCCCAAAGAACAGGCCTAAAGATAGACGGGGGAAATCGAAAAGAGTCCAAAACTGATGCCTCATCGCAGCCTGATAAGCCTCTTGCTATTTGCCTCTATTTCTTCGCCTTTATTTTGCACATTCTTAATTAATACATTTTGGGGAGAGGGAGCAAGGGGAACGAAGGAGGGGGGGGGGGGGACTAGGAGAACGTAATTCTACATTAACTACAGTAGAGTTCCAAAACCGAAAACCACCGTGACTGCCGATGCAGAGGCTTGCACTTGCACCGGTGTGAACCAATGTGTCGTCACACAGAAACACAGTGGTGCGATCAAGCACTGAGTTAGAAATGCGCAAAGTGAAGGTGTATGCCTATCTAGACAGGTAATTACGACCATGGTTCTATCAAGAACAAAAATACAGTGGCCGGTCGCAGCTTTGATCTCCCAAAAAAATAAAATCATCAGAGCGTTCGTTCATACATGCGCCCGCGTATGTGTGTTCATGTTTGTCTGTTCCTGTGTGTATGTGTGCGTGGTTTAATTCAATGGGAAATGGAGCCCAATATTTGCGAACAGACTTAAAAAATGGGTCATCAAATTTCTTCAGAGGGCAGAGAGATTTGTGGCCTCGACTATAATCTTCACCAGATTGAAGCGAACCCCTTTGACATTGAGGGATGGCATAGTGTGTCTGAAGACTTGTTCTGTCATTGATAGCATTTTCTGTAGAGATTTTTGTGAAGGGGCTGTAAGTTCTTTTACCATCATAATATGAGAAGACAATTTACTAGTATGTGCAGAATATAATAAAATCGAAAAACATTAGGCTACGTTATTAGCCTACTTATTTTTCTGGCATAAATATGGAAGGTTGTTGTGTTATAATTATAATGCCTATGCTATTGCTATATGCATGACAAAGTTTTGATCTATGTTACTGAGCACTGAGCAGAGGTGTTGTAAGCCTACATGTAGACTGTAGAAAGTTATAAAAAAGAAGCTTTCAACGACACAAAGACTTACTTCAAGCAAAGCTAACTTGCATTATGAAGTTAACCTTTTCACAGCTAAGGACACCAAAATCTTCAAAATTCATGCTTTTGAAATGTCAGTTCACTGAAATCTGATTTATCTGGTATAGGCACACATAAATTTTCAAGATTTTGCATATTTCAGTTGGGTTAGAATCGGACCTCGTTGTGAAAGGGTTAAAACGACAAAATACCCAATTACACATTGTTGCTGGATAAGTGAAATTGACCCTCTTATAATATGGCTATCTATAAATCTCAACATCGTATGATTGACCCTAAAATCAATTCACCAAAAAATGCGGTCTGTTATTGCCAAACTGTTTGAAATGTTGGTATAGATAGATACTATCCTTATAAGTAATCGCTCCTCTGCCGTTACGCAGTTTGGCTAACGCTTAAGAAAAGCTGTTACATGTTTCCAAATACCTAATAATCTAATATAATAAAGACAGCATAAATCCTTTAAGATTTTTTTATCCCCTTAGTCGGTATCGTCATCGTAACACATATCCGGTTTGTCGAATAATCTCTAAAATGTGCATCAGGTTCTTAACCCTTTCACAGCGAGGTCTGATTCTAACCCAACTGAAATATGCAAAATCTTGAAAATGTAGGTGTTCTTATATCAGATAAAGCAGATTTCAGTGAACTGAAGATGCCAAAAGCCTGAAATTCAGGTTTTTGGCATATATATCAGTTCATTGAAATATGATTTATCTTGTGTAAAATGCAAATCTTAAAGATGTTGGCGTCATTAGCATTGAAAGGGTTCACTTACTCACGTTAACAAAAATCAAATTAAAAAGATAATCACAGATAGACAGCTACCACCCATGGCTGTAACAGCCGACACGTCTCATAGTATCGCTTTCAAGTCACTTATTGAGGAGGATACGACACACAGAACACATACACTTTCTGAACACACACTGGACTTCCAGCTTGCCAAAAAAAGAAAATTAGACCTACACACCTAGCCCCCTTTATGTGTGTTCAGTAGTGTGTGTGTGTGTGTGTGCGTGTGTAAGGTAGGGGATGACAGTGTGTGAATGGGTATGATTGTGAGATTGTGTAAAAGAGAGAGAGAGAGAGAGAGAGAGAGAGAGAGAGAGAGAGAGAAAATAATGTGTTTGTGTGTGTATGTGCACCAGATGATAGGATTTTTTATGGGACTGGAAAACTGTAGACCCAGCAGTAAAATAGGTACCGGGCCTTCCATACAACAGTGTCATTGTCCCACAAACAAACTGTAACACAGCTAACAAACGCTTATCTGGTCCAATGTGTTTCAATGTTTGCTTTTGGCCGGGGGAAGTAAACGAGTAATGCGTATTGTTATAAATGCACTTTATTATCTTCTTTTTTTTTCAATTCATGCACACTCCCTCACACACACACACACATACACACACACCACACTCCCTCACACACACACACACATACACACACACACACACACTCTCTCTCTCTCTCTCTCTCTCTCTCTCAAACACACATACACAAATGCACACACATACACACACGTTGCGACCGAAATGACCCCACATCTAGACGGTCTAAACACATCATAATGATCCTCATTTTTACAAGAAGAAACACCTGTCGGTTGTATAAAGGGCAAGTTTCACACTTTTTAAACTTATACTCGCTTTCAAACACAAGAATCAGACTTACCATCACTAGACTAGACGTCCAATATTTAAATGAGAATACTTGTAGAGTGTAGAGTGTAGAGCTCCTGCTTGCTAATTTCAAAATGGCGAACTTTAACGCACTTGTTACACTAATCCTTTTTTGTCAACACAACACACATGATAATCCTACCTTTATCTCTAAAGAACTTAGGCCCGCTGCCTAAACCATACTGATACCACACAATCTTTGATAGCTGGAGGAAGACCAATCCGAGAACTCTCTTGAAAACAGTTTGTTCACCTTTTCTTCACTAGCGGAGCTGACTGGCCAGGTCTATTTTTTATGTTACACGAGGGTTTGGGAAAAGAGAGGCAGGACAAGAAAAGAAAAAGAAAAGGCCCGGGGGAGGGGGGGGGGGGGGTTGAGAGGGAGACAGACGTAGCGTTCGTTGACTGGTCACGCTTCAGTGCTTTTGGCGACACACGATATATGACACACAACAAGTGACGTCACGTAACACGGCGGCAGATGCCTATGGTCAAAGTCACAGTACAGAATTCTCTCTCTCTCCCTCTCTCTCTCTCTCTCACTCTCTCTCATTCATTCTCTCTCTCTCTCTCTCACTCTCTCTCATTCATTCTCTCTCTCTCTCTCTCACTCTCTCTCTCTCTCTCTCTCTCTCTCTCTCTCTCTCTCACTCTCTCTCTTTTTCTCTTAGCTTGCATTAGCTTTTCCTACACGTTTTCGGATATTCAACACGCACATGCACACGAACATGCGCACACACGAACACACATGCAGGCATTCTATATATATGTTTAGTGTGAGGTCCCAAGTAGATGGGATAAAGTGCTCTACCAAGAGGAAGCAGGTACAGAGTAGACTTCCAGTTTCCTGTTCCACAGCTACATTTGTGTTTCCGCCTCGCGGCTTCTTCAAGAAGACAGTCCGAAGAAGCCGCGAGGCGGGAACACTACGAGTCTACTATATATATATAATGGACTTATAGTTTACTGCACCCTCCCCTTTCCATCCACACCCCCCCCCCTTTTTTTTAAATTGTTCTTTTAAGGCACTGATAAACGTTATTCTTTTTTTTTCTTCTTTTTTTTATCCATAACCAAAAATCAATTAAATATAATATAGAGTAGTCTCTAACAAGACTTGAACTAACCATAACAGAGAGCACATTTAACCCTTTCACAGCAAGCTCTGGTTCTAACCCAACTGAATTATTCGAAATCTTGAAAATGTACGTACTGTTATACCAGATAAATCTGAAATGTTAGTTCACTGAAATCTGATTTATTTGGTATAAAAGCAGGCAAATCTTGAAGATTAACAAACCTCTTTTCTTGAGTGAGCCGGGATTCGAACATGGTACGTACATTAAACGACACCGCATAAAAAGTGACGTGGTGCCGCCGCTCGCCCACATGTATATAACAATAACAATAAAAATGGTCTAGATCTAGACTGCACATGGAAACTAAACGGGAAGCCAATACCAGCAGGAATCATTCATGTTGACTCCAAACTTCGTAAAGTGTCGTAAAGTGTGGTGTGGTTAGTGGTTAGATATCTTTCGAGTACAATCCAGGTACATCGAATGCGGACACAGAGATAATCCGTGTGTGTGTGAGGGGGGGGGGGGGCTCACAAAAATATATCAAATCACATCCAGTCACAGCATACTGTCACCTGGCCAATCAGTCTTAGCACTGTTCCCATAACGCCGAGCGCCTAGCGGGTCAGCTATTTCAATATTAGAGTTTATCGTCTTATGTATCACGCGACCAATCTACCGGTTCCGAAGCGGACGCTCTGCTCTACCTATTGAGCTACAGCGCGGGGTTTAGCGGACTCAATGCTGTCCCAGCAGACCGGCGGCCATTAGCAGGGCTATAAAGCATAACGACCAGGCAGAGGCATTCTCAGGAGAGATGTGCGGGCATTATTATTAATACCGACAAGCCATGGTAAAGCCCCGACACTGAAATATTCAGACCTCCGCAATTAAAGTTTCATCCCGCCTTTTCACGGACGCCTCCCTGGAATGAGCCCGGAAAGATAATATGAATGAGTTTAACATGGCATGGAAAGCTCTGAAGTACAGGCCATGTGCTCGATGCACGTTCCCGGCTGATTAATAATGTTAAACACTTTCACTTTCAATGCTAAAGACACCAAAATCTTTAACATTTGTTAGTTCTTATTATACCAGATAAATTTCGATTTAGGTTAAATGACATATATGAAATTCAGGCTTTTGGCATAATATGTCAATTGATTGAAATCTGATTTATCTGGTATAAGAACACCTACATTTTCAAGATTTTGCATATTTCAGTTGGGTTAGAATCAGACCTCGCTGTGAAAGGGTTAAGGGGTACATTTTTTGCTTCCTGCCTCATGCCTACTCTCCCATTTTCATCTTTCCTTCCTGCCGCTTCCTCCTCCTCTCATTCTACTTCCCAGGAAGAGATATAATGATATACTTCATATTATCATATTCTCCCTTCTAATAATATAACAATCACGGCTAACTAGCCAGAAACAGCCCTGGGCTACATGGCCTGTACTAGATCTCACATTGATGGTGTCGCTTTGATCATATTACAAGAGCACAAAAGATATACGACCAGGGAAGGACAACCGCAGGGGATCCCTTACATAGCGCACAGATCGAAACTACACATTATTATCCTTTACAACAACAACAACAAAAAACAGAAACAAACGCAAAGAATCCCATTTCAAAAGCACCGCGTATCCCTTGAAAAGAGGACAATACTGAATACTGGTTTCATAGTGTGGGTATTGGACCAGCGTCCCTTTATCGACAATGACATCTATTATTGATGATTTAATAAATAACTTCTTTCTTTTTTTTTTACTCGCACCTACAGACTTTATTACTGGACATATTTTTATCCTCAACTATTCGGTCTCCTAACTTTCTTTCAATGGTTTATTTTATAAATACAATTAACAAAGTGTCTGTGAATAATAAACCTTATAATTTCGTTTTTCGTCGGCATCGAAATCGAATACACGTGTACATGTTTTTCATAGCAGTTGCCAACTAAATAAATGCATTTTTTCATCACTGACAGTTTCATAATTTATCTATAGTTTAAATCTTGTCTTTCAGATCATGTTTTGATTGTTCAATATTATCATTAGGCAACTATTAGCATTGTGAACTTCAAAGTATAAAGTTATTTCTAATATCGCATAAAAGTACATATTTATCAATAGGTTAAGAAAAATGATTTTATGCTGTGTATAATGAAAATATCTGCCAAATGTGTACTTTTTAACTCAAGGTGTACCATATAGTACAAATATTTGGAAATTACACTTAAGCCAGTGTTTTGTGTTTGGGGAAAAAACTTTTTTTTTTCAAATTGATGCGTTACTTATGCAAACACTAATACAAACACACATCACACTTAAAATAAAAAGGTTGGTATTTGTTGGAGTAAATGACAGTCAGTGTCAGATTCGAATGGGGTTTTCTCTGTTCGTAGAGCAGATTCTTCACTAGTTGTTGGGGCTGAGGGGGGGGGGGGCGCTTTTAAACAGGCCAAATAGACAAAGACCAAAGACATGACAAGACAAGGGCAACGTTTCAGTCCTAGGCCTTCATCGGGGACAAAAGTTTCCAATAAATACAGACAAGATATTTTAAGAACCCTATCGGATCGGTAATCAATCACACCATCATATTGGTAGCACAACTGTTTTTTTTATCTTATCATGATCACCCTTCACACAATTACCTAGAGAAAATAAGTTCCGCGGTCTATCTAGAGTTGTCCTCGTGTGGCGACGTGCTGATCAGCTGTCATCAGTAATGTCTGTCTGTCATTCTGTCATCTATTCATCCATGTATCTAAGCTGTCATATCTCTCCCCCCCCCCCCCCCACCTCCCCGCCTCAGCCCTTTAATGTTTCTACTTTCCGCCTCTTCCCCCCTCATTTTCTTCGCCATCTCCTCTCCTATATTATCATTTGACCCTACCCACCCCTTCCAGGCTCTACCTCCCTTTCCCATAGTTCGATTTCTCGTTTGACTTTTTTAAATTCCCTTATGCTGCAAGCAGTAGGGAATCGATTTAAGGATTTTACCATTTTCTCATTGTACTAGGGGTCAGCCATTGTCCTCGCCCATCAAAGTACGAAACTGGATTATGACGGAAGGATAATCGAATGTAGTGATATTTAATCCCCCCGATTGCAATCTTGCCGCTACTTTTATGAGTCTATTCGTGTAAATGAACTGAAGCGAGATAAATTTATAAAACATTCATAAATCCACACTGGTAATGGTAAGAGAGAGAGAGAGAGAGAGAGAGAGAGAGAGAGAGAGAGAGAGAGAGAGAGAGAGAGAAAATATAAGTAGAAGGGAGAGTTAGTGTGAAAGGGGTGCGGGAGAGTAGGGAGAGGGCGGTGGAGCGGAAATAGCCAGGAGAAGACAAAAAGATGGAGGACAAGGAAGTAAGGAAGAGGGGAAACGGGGATAAGAAGTGAATAAAGAGGGAGATATTGGGGTACAGAGCATAAAACATCCACACACGCACTCGTGCGTGTAGACAAGGACATAGAGACAGAGAGGGTGCGGGGGGGGGGGGGGGGGGGAAAA
>JAUEKZ010193560.1:0-25012 GCA_031471865.1 Melibe leonina | reverse complement strand
CCCCCCCCCCCCCCCCCCCACACACACACACCGCCCCAAACCACCACTTATTCCCAGGGCGTTCCGCTCCAAGAGGAAGTTTGTGCGCACCGACGCAGAGACCAGGGGTTGGAGCTGGGTAGTGGACCTCTTCTTGACCGACGAGACACGAGAGTTCTACTCCATGCCCGGATCCACTGGCTGGGCCGCCGTCAAACGCGCAAACTGGGACGCTGTAAGCTTCTATCTTTCCGCTCTTACCAGATAAATCAGATTTCAGTGAATTGACATATGCCAAAAGCCTGAAGTTCACTGAAATCTGATAGATCAGGTATAAGAACACGTACATTTTCAAGATTTTGTTTATTTCAGTTGGGTAAGAATCAGACCTCGCTGTGAAGGGGTTAATATGCAAAACAGTTGTTTCATTATCTTAGATAACCAAGAGTGAAGAAACAGACGTTAAAAATATATGAAATAAGCAATTAATCTATATCTACCATCAAGCAACGTCAACCATGCAAATACCTACATTTTTTGTTCAAATTTGAAGGTAGAAGTAGAAGAGTGATCAGAGGTGGATTCGAACCCCAGGCTTATCACAGACCCATCGTCTGGCCAATCATAGCACAACACAGCTTGGTTATTAATTTTGACTTTGTTTCTTATCAGCGCAGCTAATACATAATGCTACCGACATTAATTACTTGAGAATCTGAGAAAAAAATCAATATGATATGATTTTTATTTATACCGATATAAAATTGTGAGCTCTAAAATAAATCAACACACACACACCTATATCCATATACTATATCATAGTCTTTTGTGTGCTTTCTAATTCACATTCTGGTGTGGGTTTTTTTGGGGGGGAGGGGGGAGTTTTGTTTGTTTGTTTGATTGCGTGCTTGCCACCTACAAAATGAGTTTCAAACTGTCATTAGGATTTGCCCCAGATGTTTTGGCATCAAATTTTATTACGTTTGTCAAAACTACAAAACGCTTTTATCAAATTTGGCTCATATTTTTCATATATTGGCAGGGGGGTGTTTGTTTTTGTTGGTTGCAAATACATTAATGTCTTTGGTTGACTGCTTTTATTTGTTGGGAGGGGGAGTTTGTTTTTTGTTGTTGTTTTTGTGGGGTTTGGTTGTTTCTTTTTGTTTTGTCTTTCTTTGGGGAGGTGCTTATTTGGTTACAGAATTATGTATTTCTCTTGTTGAAGCAAATATTGTTCATGACTTTTTGACTGGGACTCCAACTTTTCCAACAGCCTGAGGGCCCTGGCTCCAACCTGGCGGACCGATGGACCCACCCAGTGGTCCACATCAGCTGGTACGACGCCAAGGCCTACTGCGAGGCTCACGGCAAGAGGCTGCCGACCGAGCAAGAATGGGAATACGCCGCGAGGGCCGGTGCCAGAGGTGGGTGTGGCACGTGCAAATACATTAGAAGAGTTAGTTAAACTTCATGTTTGATCACATGCCGGTCCGACCAAGGAGATACAAAATGGCGTCAATTAAGGTCATTGTTTACGTACATTTATTACATGGGAGGAGCCAAGATGGCGGACATTTGAGGTAATCGAATGATCGTGTCTCGCTGGCTTGGACCGATCACGAAACTAGTCGGCGGCTTTCAATCGGTACAGTCCTGTAACAAAATATTCCATGATTGGGATGAAGAGTGGCATCGGGGTGGCCAAATAACCATACGAAACTACTACCCCCCATATGCGGTGCGCACCATTAGACACCGCGAATAGAAAGTCTAAGATCTATATCTTCTAATGTCTTTGGGAGCATGGCACTTTGGGCGACGCCATGCAAGTCTTGAAGAGACGGCCATGTATGGCTGTTGTCGGGGAGGGGGCGGGAGTGGGTCTGGTGACGTTAATCATTTCACAGCCGGGTCTGATTCTACCAGTCCTCGTTGCCTACGGACCGGTCCTTAGCGCTCGCAGACGCCTGGCCCCTACTACGGGATGGGCCCCTCTCGGGGGGACTCGGGCGCTCTCTCCTCCGACTGGCCGAGTCCCAAACGCCACAGTTCCGGCCGGGGTCGACCCCCGGTAGATTCAGCGCTGGGCTCCTCCCGCTCAATGAACGTGTTCTCATACAATACAAGATTAATCAAATTTCAGTGAACTGACAAATGCCAAAAGCCTTAATTTCAGTCTTTTAGCATATGTCAGTTCACTGAAATATGATTATCTGGTATCAGTTTAGAACATGTAAATTTGGAAGATTTTCTATGATTAAGTTCGGTTAGAATCAGACCCCGCTGTGAAAGTGAAAGTTTAAAATCCCGTTTGGTTTTAGTTTGGAGAACTTTTACCCTACAGGTATTTTCACATCATTATGTTACTGTCCACAATCACTTGTCTATCTATCTATCTATACCTATCTATCTATTTATATATCTATCTATCTATCTATCTATCTATCTATCTATCTATCTATCTATCTATACCTATCTATCTATTTATATATATAACTATCTATCTATCTATCTAATCTATTTATCTACCTACCTATCTATCAATCAATCTACCTTGTACATCTCTACAAAGCTCTTTGAGCAAGTTTAATTCTATTGATATTGCACTGAATATAAGCTCAAGTTATTTTAAAGGTGGGAGGGGGGGGGGCGCGCATTAACTCGGTAGAATTTTTCCGGGACCAAAACCCCACTGTCGACCCAGCAGTAAAACGGGTACCTGACCCTCCATACAGTAGTGTCCTTGTCCCACAAACAAATTGTAGAACGCCTAACAGGCGCTTGTCTTGTCTTATGTGTTTCAATGTTAGATGTTGACCGGGGGAAGTAAAAAGGGTGAAGCGCGATGATCATTATTTGTTGATATCAACGTTATAAGCCTTTACTTAAACTTTTTATACGAGCCAACAACGCTTTTTCACATTTGTCCCTTTTTTTTATCCCCAACAGCTTTGAACTACCCTTGGGGAGATTCCTGGGAAAGGAAGAGGGCGAATATTTGGCAGGTGGGTGCCTACAAATTTATACTACAGTGGATTTTAGTTAGCTAGTCTCATACTAATGTAAAGCGCCCCTGAGCACTTTTCAAGTGGAAGTCGACAGCGCTATGTAAATGAATTATTATTATTAGTATTATTATGCAATCTTTTCAGTTAAAAAGCGTCTGGACTGAGGTGACAACAAAACGAAAACTTCTTGCGTGCCTTAGATTGTATTGTATCTATGCCATCTTTCTTTGGAAATTCACATAATAGAAAGTTATTATTAACCAGAGATCGTTCATAAGACTAACACAGTAGTAACGCATGGAGTAAAATAAAATCTATAATAACTACAAAATAAAATAAGTACAACATCAAGGGAGCTAACCTCTCTAGTTTAACGTCAGTAAAGCCAACGAATGCAGCGCTGAATGTCCTCTTTGGGAGTAAACCTAAAACAAAAGCTGGTGAATTGCCTTAACCCTTTCAATACTATAAGGTTATTTATCAAACTAAATACTATAGTACTAACTAGTTACATGGAATTCTTCAAGATGTACGTCCTGTTCTCATAGCAGATCAATCAGATTTCTGTTGACTGAAATACCAAATGTAACACTGAAATCTGAATTATCTGCTAAAGAAACTGGTACATTTTGAAGATTTTGATATTTCTAGAAGTAGAAGCAGACCCCATTGTAAAAGGGTTAAGATATTGAATCTTTTTGAGTCGTTGGTACCTGAGGGGAATATTTTTAGTTATACAAGAAGAAGAAGAAAAGACTGCAAGGATATAACATTTGTATCTATAAATCAAGCACATAATTGATATTATGAAGAAATTGGGAGGGTGGCCACAATGTTCTGATTGTTGCATTGAGAGTGGTTTTGTCGAAGATTTTAACCCTTTCACTGCGAGGTCCGATTATAACCAAACTGAATAAACAGAACATTCAACATTCACGTGTTCTTATACTAGATAAATAAGATTTCACGGAACTGGCATATACAAAAATCCTGAAATTCGGGCTTTTTGGCATATGTCTGTCAACTGAAATCTTATTTGTATATGAACAGGCAAATTTTAATCATGTTTATTATGTTTCTAGTACTAGTAAGTAGTTTGAGAACTAACCTTAGGAGTTAAAGGGTTAAGATGCTTATACATTCCATGAACCCTCCTCGTTCTGACCTTCCCCAACCCTCTACCCAGGGAGCATGGCCCAACCAGAACAGCAAAGGCGATGGTTACGGAGCTTCCGCTCCCGTGGATGCTTACATTGTGCAGAACCTCATTGGTACGGTGAACGGACGTTTGGACACAATACCTTATTGCCTTAATTAAAACTTCTGTATTGAAGAGTAACTTTCGCTTTCTCTCTCTCTCTCTCTCTCTCTCTCTCTCTCTCTGTGTGTGTGTGTGTGTGTGTGTGTGTGTACGTGTGCGTGCGTGCGTACGGGCAAGTGAATATGCGTGTGTCTCTCTCTCCCTAAACGAACCCTATTTTAGTAAGCTATGTTGGTAATTATCATCATTTTTTTTCTTCGTCTTAATCATAACAATAATTATAATCATTATTATTATTATTATTAACATATTATTTCTTATATCATCATCATTATCATTATGAAATATAACTTTGGTAAACATCTACAGCAACACCCTCCTGATTATTCCATTACACTTCCATCATCATCATCATCACTCACTTCTTTCAAAATCCAAACCCCTTTGGTCCTTGTGGTGTGTGTATGTGTGTGTGTGTGTGTGTGTGTGTATGTGTGTACATGTGTACCTGTGTACGTGTACCTGTGTGCGTGTACCTGTGATCCATTCAGGGTTCCATGACATGATCGGCAACGTGTGGGAATGGACCAGCTCTGCTTACATCCAGCGCATGGTCCCCGCCCACCTAGCCACCAAGATGACCGTGCTCAAGGGAGGCTCTTACGTTGACTCTGTCAGCGGATACGTCAACGCTGCCGTCAGAAACGGCAACAGGTGAGGCTTAGAGTCTGCGATAGGACGCTGGTCATTTTGGGATTTCTTGAGTGCGAATTATAAAATATGTACCTAACTGTGGAAGATTACGAATGATATTGACTAAAAAAACATTTTGTTCCCCCTGGACATGTTGGTAGACGTTGAGGTGAATGGATTAAACATAGAATGTTAGTTTATTTCATTTCTCCGAAGAATTCTTACAACCAACTTCATCAACATCATCACCACCACATTTGTATATACTCATCACAACCATCAGTGACATAACCATCCCCATCATCACAACCACAACCACTATTATTATTACAGCGTCATCATCATCTTCATTCTCGCCTTCGTCATCTTCATCACCCCCTCCCTCCTGCACTTCTCCCCCTTTTTGTCAACATCATCATCACTATCATCATCATGGCCTCCACCACCATTCCCTCCTCATCCTCACCCCTCCCCAGGATGGGCCAATCACAAGACTACAGTGCCGCCAACGTGGGGTTCCGATGTGCCAAAGACACTCCTGCCAAGTTCAAGGTACACTCATCGGACCTTAAGACGGGCCAGGCAGGCAAACGGAGAGCTAAACCACAACAGAAGAAGCCTGGGAAGAAGATTATGTTCCACAGGAAAGATGAGTTGTAGTAGTAAAAGTGGTTGCAGTAGTAGAAAGAAGCGGTTGCAGTTGTAGAAGTGGTAGAAAAAAGCGGTTGCAGTTGTAGTAGTGGTAGAAAAAAGCGGTTGCAGTTGTAGTAGTGGTAGAAAAAAGCGGTTGCAGTAGTGGGTAGTGGTAGAAAGAAGTGGTTGTCGTGGTGGTAGTGGTAGAAAAAAGCGGTTGTAGTAGTGGTAGAAAAAAGCGGTTTAAGTGGTGGCAATTTTGTAGTGGTTGAAGTTAGGGGTTGTTACTTATTTCTTGGCTGCATTTAATTTAGTTACGCATGGATATGATATGTGTATTTTAATTGAGGACTGAAGGTGAGGAATTATAACAACCTTTTCTATGCAGAATTTACGTTGGTGAATGTTGCTGTGAGTGTATTAGTAGTTAGTTTATGTTTTTGCTGTTGCTATCTATTGTGGACGAGTGGTAGTGGTAGTCGGTGTTATCTGGTTGTTATGGAGGAGTCATTGTGGAAGGATGGGTTTTTACTGCACGAAATGGTTGAGAATGTTGCCAGATACGGTACTCTCTTGGCTTTGTAGGTACGTACCTGTACGTGTGCGTTGATGTGTGCGTGGATGTGTGCGTTGAGGCACTGGTAGTTGTTGTAGCTAGATCTAGTGTATTTTTGTTTTGTAAAACAAATTCTTTTTTTTTTAATCCAATTAGGTTAATAATAATAATATTTGTTTTAAATAATCTAAATGTCTTGTGTGCCTCCATTAATACATGTGCAGTGTCCTCTTGTTGATGAAAGTAAGCACATCATGGAAGGATGAAAAGCTATGCAATAATAAAAAAAAAATGAAAACGTATTTTACCTAATTAGTTTGTTTGGTTTTTTATGGCCCTTTTATCTAAGCGCTGTCCAATTTGCAACGTCAAGGCAAAAGGGGGAAGTTTGCTTGCTTGCTTTGATAGTTTTAGGTTGCATTCAACTGCTGAGGTCGAATAAGCGCCCAGAGGGAAGTAAAATGACAGGCTTGTTAAAAGAACAGCTAGACTTTGACCATGCCAGGGACGTTTCACAGAAAGATGATTTACAGGGGTGGGAAAAACAATCCTCTCACAATTACAAAGCAGTACACACACATACCAAGATGATCGATAACACCCAAATCATGCATTATGGTTCAGGGAGACCCAAGATATTCTACCACCCTTTGTGTTGCTTAGTCCTGGATAGAAAGTGACTCTATATTTAGGTACACAAGATAACTTAGGCGGGGAGATTACCAGAATTCTGTTCTGACGACAGGCAGGATCAAGACTGAGCTAAGATACAACACAATTGTGAATGTAATGCTTGTTTTGGAGCACTGAACAATGTGCTGGGAATAGTAAGATGATATGTAAAGCTAGAAGAGAAGAACAGAAGTAGCACCCACCAGAATTGCGCGCCAACCACTTGCAAAGGCATTTGAAAAATGTCATTAAAATAATTTTTCTCTAATCAACATAAACCAATGAAGATTTTTCTTAAAATCTAAGGCAAAAAAAAAAATCTTGTTTCGACTGTGATGACAAGAAAAATTATTTGATGGTGAAAAAAGAAAAGGAAAAAGTTTGTTAATGTATAATTTTTTTAATTTATTTTTTGAGATGGATATATCAGGGGCTTGGAAACCAGATGATGACACAGTTGCAAACAAAACATGGATGAAAGCAAGACATTTGGACAAAATATTTCCCCTAGCCAGCCTGTGGAATTGGTATTACTCAGTGTGCCCAGAGTACCTTAAGAATACTGATGTTTAAAACTGTCTGATAGAACAGTTATTATTTTCATATCTTTATCTTTGTCCCTTTTGACTTAAGACGAGACTAGACGTAATAACCAAAAAAAAATGGCAAAACACCAAACACCTGTAGATTTCAATGACAGAGGATCAAACCATGTATAATGAAAATTCGATATATAAAAGACTTTCAGCCTATACTATTGAACTGAATTTATGATTGTCTTATTTTTTTAAGATTGAGAAGTAAATACAGTTAGATCCAAAAGTGAGTTTAATTCTAAAGTTTAATTTGTTTTTCATATATCATTTTTTTTAATTTCTGTGAAAATAGTGTTTTGTCTAAAGAAAACGTAGGCATGGTACATTTTATTACACAAAAGGCTTTTACGTTTTTAATCTCTTGATAAATGGGGCGGATTAAGAACAATAGAATCTATGGGCCCTTTGTTTTGTTTTTGTCTAACAGAAATTCTTCCTTTTTTTTACATTAAATTAATGGGGAGTGGTAAAATAGGATACAACACTCACAGCTTAAGACATCATTTTCATTCCACACTTTTTGATAAAAAAAATTGATTGTATTGATCAAAATGTGTTATAAAGATTTATGATATCCTAAGAAACTAGCGCAATATCCTGTATAATACACTCACTCAAAACCTGAGTCACAATGTACTAACATTGAGAAATGAAATACAGAGTGGTAGATTTAGAAGACAAAGGATCCAATGTATCAAAATTCCATATGGAAACTTTCAGCATCTCCAAAGATTGTCAATAAATATAACATAATTCGCAAAGCAATCTAAACCTGATGCCTTCAATGCTGATAAAAGAAAACAAAAAAACCAGCTAGACCATGTTCAATCAAAACAGGAGGATACAGACACAACATTTCTTCCTTTCTCGCTGAAAGATTGTAAGATTGTATACACTTAATGAGGAATCAAATACACAGATAATATGTAAGGTACATAGCCGTGTTAAAAAAACAAAAACCCTGGCAGATCTATGCCACCCAATCACTCATACAGTGATTCAACTGTTTAGGAATTTTAAAAGTAATCTCTAGAGAAGAATCTCATTACAGAAACCAAGTCCACTTATAACAAGACTACAGCTTTTAACAAAACTAGAATGATGAAATCGCTCTATGGTACTTCTGACAGTGATGGTCTACTGACAAGCATTGATGATGTCTACAAATTCAGGTTTGAGAGAAGCTCCCCCCACTAAAAATCCATCGATGTCTGGTTTTCTTGCCAGCTCTTTGCAGTTGGAACCTTTCACAGATCCTGAAAAATTAAAATGAATAATAAATTAATCTGAACATGCAGCACATTTTCAAGACAATTTCTATTGCATCCACTTCATTTTACTACAGGGTATGTATGTTTATTGTTACCTAGTGAGAGTTTCCAAGACCCCAAACGGATATTCTGCTCTGTGTATGCACACTTTGCAGTTTCCTTCCACCTCCTCTCAAATGACAAAGAAAATGGTGGAGCCGATTTTGTCAGTGGGAGACTTTTTTGAAAATTTTGTTGCCTTCAAATCTCTCAATGAGCAAACAACAGGCTAAAGTGTTGGAAAAGAGTTTAATAAGTAAAATCAGCCATCAAATATGAAAAGATGGCTCAAATAGGACCTAAAACTGACTGACTTTATACTCTAGTGGAAGAATGAGAAGACAATAGAAAAGAGAATCCTGTCTCATAAACACTAGCGGGCTAATCTGTGGTCAGTTTTATGGGGTTTCTTTTTTTTATGTAATGAGTGAAAGTGGCCATCCTTAGCCTCGGATAGAGGTAGAAATTCATGAAAATCTCTACTATTCACTCAAACTCATTTTCACAAGAAATGGATGACAGTAACAGCAATTTAGTGGGGAGTTTTGTTGAGCAATGCAATCTCATGTGGAGTATCCATTAGAGGTCTACCCTAGCCATCTAAGTGGACCTCATCTGGGGTCTCCCTAGCCGCTTCCTATAGTATATCTACACTGTAGCCATTGATTGGAAATCTCAAAAGAAACAGTACAACAGAAAGACCACAAGTAAGTCTGTTAGAGCTCAGACCCATAGAGATTATCCCAGTTTCCATAGCCTTAGCAAACAAGTGATAATGGTTTCCAGCCTCTGGAGGGCTAGTTCCTCTACTGAAAATTACTTCACCAAACTGTTCAAGAACGTAAGGGTGGGTTGGGTTAGTGAAGTGAGTCATCAAAAATAAATTTGAGAATAAAGGTGAGTTTTTAGCCGTAAGATAGCACTTTGATGGACTGTTTATATCATTGCTTTTTAATTGATTCACTGATACTATCTTATTTTACATTGGCTTGATTAAATGCGCAACAAATTTCCTTGCCAAATGAGTAACCAAAGTGCCATCATTTGAAAATCAGGTTGTATGGTAAGAAATCAAAATCCCATGCCTTGGGCTATGTGCTGCATCACATCGGTATGTTCAGCTTATCTTCCAAACTGACAATACAGATATTACAGCATATCATCTACACCATCCACTCCTCTCACCCCCGTAGATGATTCTAGTTGCTGCAGCGACCTCCTCCGAGATCGTGCTGGCCAGCCACTGCCGAATCTTCTCGTGGACTTCCTGTGCTTGCTCCGGTGTGGCTGTTACCCCTGTCCCTATGGCCCACACAGGCTCGTAAGCAATCACCACATTCGTCCAATCAGATATCTTGTCTGGAGAGAAAGATGTGGGACATCAATCAATATACAAGAAACTACTGTGGGTTTTTTTCCCCCTAGAACAACTAGATAAATCAATTAAAATCAATATCATGCAACTCATTGATAAGTTTGCTAAGCTAAAATAGATTTGTGCATATTTATGGGAAGAATAACAAACTATTTATACCTTTTTGGTCTTCAATACAAATGTTTTTCAAGAGAGTAATTCTTAAAGGTCTCAAATTTCTTATGCATATTAATTTGTTGTGCATTCGATTAAGTCAATAAAGAATAAGATAGAAGTAAAAATCAATTAAAAAGTGATAAAATAAACAGTCCAAGTGCTATCTTACCAGCTAAGGCCTTCATCTGTTCATTGATGACATCCATTGTCCTGTCTGCCTCTCGTTCCTCTAGCTTCTCTCCCACACATGGAATCACATTTACCCCAGATTCTAAGGCAAACTGAGTTTTATCAGCAACCAACTGACAAGAAGGAAAATTATTTATCATAAAAGCTGTATCAAGAGTCAAATTTTCAATGAATATTCCTGTGACAAATTACCACACAAGTTATGAGATATCTGCTTTACAAATTTCATTACAAGTCAAAAATATATGATACTTAAATTTTAAAAATATGACTAATGATGCAGAAAAGTTCCATAGTCCTTCAATCCATTTATTTCTGTAGGTAGTTGTGTAAAACATGACCATTTTCCAATAACTAATCATGGCTCTTGGAAACCTAAAATTGCCCTAGATATTACAAATAAGGTTTAAAAAGTATTGAATCCAGTTTAATATATAATGTGACAAAACAATCAAGGCTTTACCTCACTGGTTTCCCCAAACACATTACGGCGTTCTGAGTGCCCAGTGATGACCCAGGTGCAACCTAAATCTTTAATCATGTCAGGACTGACGAAGATAAAATGTCACCTTCTCATTTTTAATTTACCATAAATTATAATAATCATGTTCATAAAGGTTTCAGAAAAGTTAGATCAGTATTTAATGATGATAAAAAAGCATCCAGTCACATTAGAGAAAGAGAGAAAAAAAAAAGAAATAAGCTGTGATGATTAATGACTTAACTGAAAAAAGAGTGAATATGGAAATGGGAAGACAAATTAATAAACAAATAACCACTAAGTGTAGTTTAGAGTCTTAGTCTGATGTATGGATTTAATATAAATTGATAGAGGGGGGAAACAAATTAATATTCATTTTGTAACTCTTTATAAATATATTGTTTTTTATATGAAATATGGCCTAAATAAAATCTAGAAATGTCTCACCTGATTTCTCCAGTGAAGGCTCCTTCCTTTGCCTTGTAACAGTTCTGAGCAGAAACCTGAATGTTTCCTGGGAGTTTTTCTCGTGCAAATTCCAAGTAAGCTGCTGGGGGAGCAACCACCACCTCTGTATAGGAAAACAAAAAAAACAGGAGAGAGGAATGAGGCCTTATAGACAGGTATCTTGACTGAAAACTAAGGGTTATTCAAATTTCTATTTTCTTTTGAAATGCAATTATGCCTACTCCTTTCTCTTTGATAAGTGGTTTCCATCTTATACCTCTTCATTGAAACTTGCAATAGGTTTTGCAAACGAAAGTAAAAACTTATCAGGCTGCTGGAAGAATAGCCAAAATGCTATTGTATAATTTGGGCATTCTTCATACATTGGCTAAGCTACTGTGTTTTGCAAAATTGAATATCTATCTAATATCATTCGCATGGATTTTAGTTTTCTTCCCGCTGAGGCTTAGGCTAAAGCGACAAAAATAAGAGATACAGGTTTCTTTTGGCAGCCTGATAAAAGTAGGCTTTGACTATTGTCAGGCAGCCAGACGAATAGCCACAGCACACATGCATGCCCTTTCAAAAATGGAAGCTTTGTATTTTCAAGAATCTATGTATAAAAAGTTTTTCAAAAATAAAAAATGCCATATATATTACCACTATAGTCTGTTAGTCGAGACGGTAGACAAGTTGACCCTTTCAATGCAAAGGATACCAAAACCTTCAAGATTTGCGTGATCTTATGCCAGATCTAGTCAAATTTCAGTGAACTGATATATGTCAGTTCACTAAAAATCTGATTTATCTGGTATAATAACACACATACATTCTCACGATTTGGCATATTTTGGTTGGGTTAGAATCAAACACCGCTGTGAATGGGTTAAAAACTTTAATTATCACACTCCTTTTAGTAGTGATAAAGAACGGTTGCTAGGTGCATTTATAGGCCTATAATGCACGCTTGCATATTGGCACTGTAGCAACAAGAGAGGCCTTGAACTTTGGTGATGTTGACAGTGACGAAAAAATTAATTAGAAGCGCAAGAATACATTAAAAAATGGTTTGTCTTATTATGGCATATTCTCTTGATTAAGGGTCCAATTAAATAGTTGCACAGTTTCTTAAAATATTTCAGAGCAATCTTTGTTGACTACATTTTTTTCTAATGGGGGGTGTAATAAAATAATTTTTAAACTCGTATTGGTTTTCGGCACTCGTTCTTGATAATAGCACTCCTAAAGTCGTGCTATGGTCAAGAACTTGATGCCGAAAACCAATACAAGTTAAAAATTGTATAATAAAAGAATAGAATTAGACAATATTTTGGCAGTCAAGGGCAGCTGTTTATGATATGCTTGCAATCCATAGGCCAACTTAATTTCACATCCGTAAATTTTATTAACGTCTTTTAGAATCTTAATGCGTTTAAAATCAGCGAAATGACAGCATTAAACGTAAAACCTTTCAAACGAGGGTTACCTGTGTTCTGATCAAGAGGTCCTGCTCCAAGGAACTCGGCGATACCGTTGATGGATGACTTATCACCGTTCATCTTCCAGTTGCCACCGACGAAGAATTTCCTGTTGGAACTCATGATGGATTCTCAAATACGATCCTAGTTCAGCACACTACACGGAGGAGACAATTTAGAAAAGAAAGTCGATCTGATGAGGTTTTCAACCGGCACAGGACAATGGGACACACAATGAAAAACACAGACACAACCTTCAGTAGGGAGATTGTGATCTACCGCAACCGTCCTTGACTTGTGACCTTTTCAATAAGTCAAGGTTACCTTAACAAGGGGGCATAAGTACAATAAACTAAATTGAATTGTTATTTATTTACAAATTAGACCTAGACGTCTAGATAGTTAGCGTGGGAAAAGAATCTTCTACTAAAGATCGATTCAAAAGGAAATGAAATAAAAAGTTGAATTTATTCACCAAAATTTCTCAATGAATTCTGTTTTCAAATTCTAATTTTCTGATTTTTTGGGGGCTTTCTAGTCTATGTAGAGTCTAGACCCGATCAAAGGAAATGGCTAAACGTAATATCTGGTAAGAATGCCTTGTCATAACTAGGATTTCAACCACATTTTTGTCACCTGGTGTAGTCTAGGGCCTAAAGAGTTTACTCTGTGTTGACAATACTAAAGACCACAGATCTATATCTAAATGGAACAAGATGAAAGATGTATAGAAAAAAAATGATCACAAAGAGACTTGTAAAAGGATCAGAATATTGCAAGCAGGAAGCAATTATTGTGAATAAAGCACCATTTAACCCTTTCAATGCTGCAGTCTCCTAAATCTTCAAAATTTTCCTGTTCTTATACCATATAAATCAGATTCAGTGAATTGACATATGCCAGAAGCCTCAATTAATCTGGTATAGGAACACGGCCATTTGCAAGATGTTGCATATTCAGTTGGGATAGAATCAGACCTCTCTGTGAAAGAGTTAATGGCAATTTCTCACATTATAAAAAGTTGTCGGACGCTGATACGAAAGCTGAAAACATAAAGACACTTTGTCACACGGGGTAATCAAGATCGTTATTCTACGAGTCACTAGCCACTGCCAAGTTTTAGTCAATGAGTGAGACATGGTAGTCATACGGCCACCAATATATTACCAGCACCAGTGGAAAGAGGTAGACTAGATCTGGAAATAAAAGCCATTAGTTGGGGTGGACCCTATTTGATATTGGCCACTATCATATCATATCGTATCATATTTACAGAGCATATAGGCTGGAAGCCTTTAAAAGCCCTGGAGAAAGGGTCACTATAAAGTGCTCTATTGAATAGGACATCCCAGTATCAGTATACTGAGTACTTGATACTCATTTCAAACGGACATCTGCAAGCTTGATGTGGTATAAAACCAACAATTTGCGCACATGATGAAAAGTATGGTTATGTTGGAATAAGTCTAAACTCAACTCCTTTGATTGCTCTCTACAAGATTTCAAATTAAGAAATAACTAGGGGCTTAATATTTTGTGAATGTTTTTATGTTTTTCTCCTCATTATCATCTATTTTGAATTTTAAAAAGATAACAGTAAAATAGAATGATGAGTATTGAGTATTTAGACGAGGCTGTTGGGTTCTTTTTAGATTTGACCAGTATGGACTCAAAAGTTAGGAATGCGACCACTTGCATCACCATGATCACCATGGCCAGGAAGGCATTACATTCACTTGCCATGCAGCATATTGTTTTCTTAGTCTGTTTATAAATGGGCTGCTGTTTGAGAGGGTGGAATTGATTGAAAGCTGTACTCATTACACAATTTTTTTGTCTTCTGTGAAATTCTATTAAAGAATTGTCTTTTTCAGTATGGTCTCAGATTTCTTTTACCCAAATATGGGAGGTGTTGAGAGCCACATCTATCAACTGTCTTCATGTTTGCTGGACAAAGGCCACAAGGTCATAGTGGTTACACATCGTTATGGTAATCGAAATGGTGTTCGTTATCTCTCAAATGGGTTGAAGGTAAATCGCTTTGCAAAATATTTTACTTTACTTTTTTACAAGATATCATTGAAATTATTTTTTTTCCACTCTCATTGTTTCACTTGTTTTAAACCATATACATTTTTGAAATTGCATGTAATTTACTTATTGGATTTAGTCTCATACTATAGAGAGAAAAAAATGCTCATCCTTTTTTTATCTGTCAAAGATCAAATACAATGATTCATAGTATTCATGCGAATTTCATTGTTTGTTGGGAGTTTTTGTTATGGATATATATCTTGTTGCTTTGATTTTATAAGATTGTGTGGTGTATATATAAAAATGATTACATTATAATGAGATGTTCTATTGTAAATCTTTTTTTTTACAGGTGTATTACCTACCATTTCCTCCGTTTTACAACCAATGCATCTTTCCCACTATTTTCTCCACCTTCCCACTATTGAGGAATATATTCATTCGAGAGGAAATTCAGATAGTTCATGCACATTCTGTAAGTAGGGTCACAGGTTAAGGTTTTTTTTGTCTTATTTTGAAAAGGATGTGTTTTGCTATATTTTGTTGATAATTGTTTGAATTATTTTAATCCTTATCCTGATATGTGTAATCATTATTGTAAATAAAATTAATGGATAAATGAAAATTATTTTAGAATTAAATCCTTGTGTATAGTGATGTGTTATAGCATATTGATAATATTGCAAAAATTAAGTTGATAATGACACCATATTCATCCCTATTATCATTCCATCCCATCCCAATCAGGCATTTTCCACACTTGGCCACGAAGCTATGTTTCATGCTCGCACTATGGGATTGCGCACAGTTTTTACTGACCATTCATTGTTTGGGTTTGCTGATGCCAGCTCTATTCTCACTAATAAGGTGCTCAATTTCTCCTTGGCAGATTGCACCCATAGTATATGCGTATCCAACACCTGGTGAGATCATTGTTTATTTTATTTTGGATTATTTAGTATGTATGCAATTCTGTTTTGTTTGTTTTTTTGCTTATCCATATGTCTGCATTGTTTTTTATTGACTTGCCTTAGAATACTGAATAGAATTGGCTTGAAAGGAGATTGTTTAGCAAGACGAATTTGTTTCAGTCAACAAATTATAGATAATTTTCTTCTCTTCTTCTTTTTTTCTTGTGCCTGCAGCAAGGAGAATACAGTTTTGAGAGCCAACATGTCCCCATCCCTGGTGTCTGTCATTCCCAACGCTGTAGACCCTACCGTCTTCATACCTGATCCATCAAAGCGAGACCCTGATAAAAGTGAGCTAAGAATACCAGACATTTTTGTTGATAAGATTTCATAGGATTTTCTTTTTTTCTTTTTAGCTGAACTAATTTTTTTATATATTTTTTTCGACTTCTCTTATTATAGTAAATGAATAATTAGGGAAAAATATATTTAAGAAGTGTTTAGCTGTTCTTGTTTTTTCTTTTTTTCTTGATGTCTTTTTTTTTTTTTTTTTTTTTCAAATATCGATAGCTTTTAATTTAAGACCAATTTCCTTTCAATGTGTTGAATTAAATCTAAAATGTATCATCCCTCCTCTAGTTTTTGATAAAGTAAAGGAATAATTTCATCATATTAATCATATGGGAAAATGCCTGATTTGCAAAGTTTTCATAAGGCCATTAAAAATTATTTTTATTTAAAGTTTGTTTTTCTATCTTCTATTTTTATTTTGAAATGGAAAGTGTTTCTCATTCTGAATTTTTCAGTTACTGTAGTGGTCATAAGTCGACTTGTCTACAGGAAAGGCATGGACTTACTGGCAGGGCTGATACCACCAATCACAAAAAAGTACCCACAAGTCCAATTTATCATTGGTGAGAACAACGATAAATTTTCTGTTTTCTGGGAGGTGTGGTGTCCAAACTAGTGATTCAGGAGACAAATTCCTACCAGCAGCACTGTGAAATTTCCTAGAAAATAGAAATTAATTCCAATTGTCTTGCTTTACCCAGCTGTTACATTAGTGAAACAAAGGGAGTGATTAACATGCCAGTATAGTGGTACAAAGACAAAGCAAGTCAAACAGAAATGCAACGTTTCGACCCAAGGTCTTCATTTTGTTATTTTGTTATTTTGTTTAGTCTTGTTTGTCCTGATGAAGACCTTGGGTCGAAACATTGCTTTTCTGTTTGTCTTGCTTTGTCTTTGTCCCACTATACTGGCCTGTTAATCACTCCCTTTGTTTCACCTTTGATAACCACTGGCCAAGTGATCCCCTCTCTTTTTACACTGTTACATTAGTACAGACTCAAACTATCACAATGAATCAGGTAAGGGAAGAATCTGTGAGAATGCTGCATGCTGTCCAGCGGGTGGCATTCATATTCACTCTCTCATTTCACGCTATGCAAAGTAGGATAAGCTCCTGCCTATAAGTGCCAAAGTTTAAAGTTTTTAACATTTCTTTGTTCTGTGGCCAATTTGTCTTTACTTGCAATTAGTTTTAGAGCAGCTTTTTGTTAAAAACCCTCCCTAAAAAAGATGCAAAAACCTTTGCCATGTCACTTTACTGACATGTCATATTTTTGTTCTTAATATGAAAATAGCGTAGTCAATCATTATCTAACATATTGCATTCAGGGGTGTTGTAGCTTCTTTGGGGTGCATCTGTCTACGAAACACGATCGAAAACAGAACGAGCAGAGAATTATTTAATGTTAACATTATTAACACAACGTGAATTGCTTTATTCCAGGGGGAGACGGTCCAAAGAGAATCCTTCTGGAGGAAGTGAGAGAGAGGTGTCAGCTCCTGGATCGTGTCCACATGTTAGGGTCTCTGCAGCACAGCCGTGTGAGAGAGGTAATTGGATAGAAACACACCTTTTTTTTCATCTTGGACATAATACAGTTTAATTCGATATGAAAGTTAGTAAAAAAAAAAGTCTAACTAGCTACCTTCTGAGACTTTTTTTTTTTTAATTTGTTACCCTTTTCATCAGGCTGTTGTCAGGTGAGTGAAGTTTAGAACTTTTTATTTTTATAACCCCATGTCCCCTTGTTCTCATCTATTTCATCAACTACCGTCACAAGAAGACCTTACAGCATTCACACATGATAGACACGTATGGATGGAGATTACCTATCTTAAGAACAATGATTCACAGTTTACAATGTGCGATGTTTTGTGTATGGTGTATGTGTTTATTGGTGTGAATGATTGTGTATGTTTTGCTCATATGTGTTAATGTCTACATTATTGTGCTCAGTTCATTCTAGAAAGCATGTGTGTGTGTGTCTTAGTATGTGCGGGGGGGGGGGGGGGGGGGTAATTTGCGCCCTTGTGTGTGTTTTTAAAATTTTTAATTTTAAAGCGCCCCTGAGCACTTTTCAAGTGGAAGGCAACAGCTATATAAATGAATTGTTATTATTTTTATTATTATTACAACAAGTGTCAATAGTACTGCGACACCATCATTATAATCTTACAAAAAGTCTTATTGTATGATGGCCATAGAAAGTGACCTGGTCATGAGTTTACATTGTATACAAGATGTTCACCATTACATTAATTCATTATCATTATTTTATTATTGTTCGTTATTATCATAATTATTATTTTTATTATATTATTATTATAAAGTATATCATCATCATAGCTGTTTTTTTATTTTTATACTCTGACCCTGCAATATATTTTTTTAAATTTACGGTACATTTTTCTTATTGTTCTGGTTTAGGTTCTGACCCAAGGAGACATAATGTTGAACACATCCTTGACTGAGGCTTTTTGCATCGCCATTGTGGAGGCTGCTTGCTGTGGGTGGGTATTATTCCTTCATTATTATTATGCATTGAAACTGCAGTAAATCTCATACCATTATCTATGTCTATAAACGAAACTGTGTGTGTGTGTGTGTGTGTGTTTGTATGTGTCACGGCGCTGCCTTCTGATGGCTACAGGTCAATTTAGAGATTTAGACTTACAAGTAAAAAATCCTTATAAACCGACCCGGTGCAAGAGACAAAAAGTTGTCAGATATTTGGCCTTGGAGAGGAGATATTCAAGAAAACAAATTATTTTAACACCAAAAGCCTTTCAATTTTCTGCCACCATATGAGTTGGAAGGAAAAATTCAGGTTTCCTGCCAAATACACTTTTTTTTAAAGGTTAATATATAGTTATAGTTGTAAATTACACTTTTTATGATGCTGCCAGATAAAGGATATATCCTCTTCTTCTTCCATTAACTGACGGACTCAGCTGGACAGAGTATTACTGTCAGTGCGCATTTCAATGCATTTCTTTTTTATAGTCTGATGTGACCTAAGCTATATATTATCACACTCAATGCTCTCAAAACTATACAACAAATTGCACTGTCTTAAACTTTCTTTCGTGATCTTATTAATCTCATTAAATATTCTCCAGTTTACAAGTTGTGAGCACAAAAGTTGGAGGTATTCCTGAGGTCCTACCCCCTGATCTGCTCTATTTAGCAGAACCAACTGTAGAAGGTAGGAAATGGTGATAAGCTTTAATTTAAGATTTAGTAATGAGGTTTCGCCTTATGCATGCATGCTGTTGAATGTGCATTTATGTGTAATATGCTTTTGTGTACTTTTACAACAACAAAAAATGGTTACAGAGGGTCTGCATTCAATTATTGGGTGAGGACTATGCTAAGACATATATACACATTACTCCTGCTTGCCTTGTTTTAGACATTTTTTTTCTTTTTAAGGTTGAATATTGTTTATGTTTTACTTTATAATTGTACTTATGACTTATACAATCTATTAACTGCAGTGGGAAAACATTCACATTCTATCCTTTTTTCTTTTAAAATAAAACATATATTTTCCTTTGATTAATGATTGGCGAATGATAAAAAATGTCCTGTCTTCAAACGTTTTATTCACAGCATTGACTGATGAACTGGGAAAGGCCATAGAGGATAAAATCCAAGGAAACTATCTGAACCCATATGAAATGCATGAGAGGATCAAACACTTGTACTCTTGGAAGAACGTTTCTCAGCGTACGGAGCGTGTCTATGACTTGGTGATGGAGGTACCCCTCCCAGACACAGCAACACGCCTTGAAAGGTTGGTGCCAGTAAATGTTAAAGCTTCGATATTGGTAATTACACTAAGCTTATATGTTGTCCTCGAGTCCAGAAACCTTCCATACTGTTTTTGGTGTGTGATCCATGTTGTTAAATCATCGCCTTATTTTCAAGCGAAGAATGAACTAATTTGTTATAATATTTCACTTCCATGACTTACTGTAGAAGAGCATAATTAGTTAAAAATGGATGCCTTTTTTAAGCTGTTGATTCTTTCTTACATATCATATTCAAGAGAAAAATTGTACAACAGATCATTGAAGTGAAATATGATTGAAAATAAGAGGAGACAATTTCAGTTAACTTTGATGGATCTGTGAATAATGAATATAAGGAAATTGAGGATGAGAATTGTGTGTTAGCTTATACAGTCTAGTCATTTTCAGCCATTGGGAATTGAACCTACTTGAATGCCTTTTATTGGATATATCGGTTTGTTGTTTCAGATATTCAGCCTGTGGTAGTGTGAGTGGGAAACTGTTCATGTTGACAGCCATCTTGAATCTGGTTATTTTGGTCTTCCTGGATATGATGTGGCCTGCACGGGTATGTATGGTGCCTTTTGATTAGGCAGCTCTGCTTGCTCTCTCTCTCTCTTTCTTTCTTTCTCTCTCTTTCTTTTTCTCTCTCTCTCTCTGTCTCTTTTCTGTCTCTCTCTTTCTCTCTCTCTCTCTCTTTCTCCCTCCCTCTCAGTGCATGAGTTTGTTTTTTATATCTCTGGCTCTAAGTATGAGATTCTTTGTAAGTTTTTTAACTGCTGATATGTAATTTAGAAAGTTTCTCTCAGGAGTATTCATTTTTTAGTTATTATATTATAAGTACAACCATTGTGTATTGCTAGAGGGAGCCTGTACACTTGCCTTAAACTCTATTTTCACCATCTGTACACAAATTAAATATACGGGTAAATGGTTTGAGGATAGACTAACAAACATTCAAACTCTCCATTCTCATTCACACCAAATTTCTTTTTTACTTTTGCTGTCGTTCTTTCAGAATATAGAGAGAGCTCTGGATGTCAAAGTGTACACCGTGAAAAAGCAGAAACGACAGGAATGTGATAGTGATACGGAATTGAATCCACAGTCTGGAATTGGGGACTGTCATTCCTGATATTAGGAATCGGTGACAGTGCTTCAACTATTTATCTTTCTATGATGAGTGTGTGTGTGTATAGGAGTGAGCGTGTGTATTTATTACCATACCATGGGTGAGAGGGAGAGTAAGAGAGAAAGACAAGAAAGGGAAGGGGTATGATATTACAATGCATCCTGTGATATTTTGTCATTCTTTTACTTTTAATTCATCAACTGTCATTTTGTATGTAATATTCATGAATTTAACATCTCTTTATAATTGGATATAAATATAGTTAGTAGAAAACTAATTTATTGAACTGTCCCAGGCATATACTGGAGTCGTGTTCTGCTCTATTTACCATGGACAGCTTTGATTCAGTCTTGGCTCCAGTATAGCACAATGTTCCCACATTTGAAATTGCTGCTGGTATTTACAGGGCTGCTGAAATTGATCCCTTCCATCCTAATCTGGTTCTTTCCTCTGGAAAACTCACTTCATCAAAAGCCTTCTTTTCTTCATTGGACCATGTCCCTCTCGTTTCAAATTCTTTTACCTCACCCTCTGTCCAGCAAGATTCAGACCCTGCTCCTCATTCGCTTCCCTTTTCCAGCAGCCTTTGCTTTCAATATCCGTTTCCCCTGAGCATGCGCCCTCTCTTTTAGATTCTGTTACTGTGCCATCTATTGTCCACCCTGATTCTGACCCTGCTCCTGATTGGCCTCCCTGTCTACTGCTGCGCTGATCCTTTGCCTTCACCATCCGTTGTTCCCAGAGCTTATGCCCTCCCTGGAATTCCTTTCTATGCCTTCAGGTTCTTTCACTTTGCCATGGTTGTTGCCATGAAACACCTTTCCCTTGTAAATCATCTTTCTGTGAAACGTCCCTGGCAGGGTCAAAGTCTGGCAATTCTTTTAACTAGCCTATCATCTTACTTACCCCTGGGCGCTTATATGATCATAGCATTTGCAAGCGCCCTAAAACTCTCAATAAACAAACAAACAAACAAAACACCTATGCCTGTTCTTCATTTACAAACTAGGCAGAAACCAGTCCCTCAATTACATCTAATGTCAGCTACACAATCAGACATAAGATTACAATAAAAATAAAGCTCAAATCTTTGATGGTGTCTTTACTGAAGACCTGTTCCTCACCTAAAAGACAAAATTCAACAACACCTGTTTGCTTCCATACATACAGGTGTGTAAGTTGTAGGAGTCAGGAGAGCACGGAAGAGACATACTGTAGGTCTTGTGCAAAGTTTTTGGATTCCTGGTGGCACACTTGTCGCATTGGTACTAGATAGAGATTGAGTTTGAGATGCTTGACTAGAATGAGAAAGTGAGAAAGCAGAAAAAAAATTTCAAATTTCAAAATTTCAAAATGCTGCTAAATGTTTTATTTCTGTATATAAAATGAGATTTGTAAATGATATGATAATAGCAAAAGTTGATAACATTTTATCACAAATAGATTGAATATCTTTAAGAATATTTAAAGTCTGTGTCTTCTTCATTGGGGCAGTGGGTGGAAGTAAGTAAGCAATTAAGTCATGTTGATTTTGAGTGGGAAGTTTACAGTAATCCACCCATGTTCTACATCAGCTTCCCTACAACACCCTGTGGAATCCTTTGTTGATTTAGTGACAAAAGCTGCTTGGTTGATGCTCAATGAGCGAGCATCCTTCAAAATAAAAACATCTTAGTCCCCATAGGTCTCCTCATTCTTTTATTACATATTATCAGAAGGGGATTACTACTTAGACTGCACAGACAGCTGTTGTCTCATTCAGTAATGGACAGTTTAGAATCCCACTGGAGGCGTGGTGGCCTAATTGGTTGCCACGTAGCACAGAACCTGGGGGCTCCACATTTGATTCCTACCAGTGGCACTTCGGTTTTTCCTTGGGCAAAGGAACTTTACTACAATTGCCTCACCCCACCCAGGTGTAAAATGGGTACCAATCCACAATTTAGGTTAAGGTGGGTAAAGTAATCTGCGATAGACCAGCGTCCTGTCCAGAGGGTGGCAAGCATTGTCATTTGTCCGCTTCACGCTACAAAAACCGGGATAGATAAGCTCCGGATCCATGGGCCATAAGGCTCTATAGGACTTACTACCAGAATCCCACACATTGTGCTCCATTCGTTGAGTGCAAGGTTACTGGTGCTTTGCATGGCTCCTTGTTAGCTGTGTGTAGAGTACTTGGCAATGTTATCCTAATAAACATCATTCAGATCATAGTATGACTTTCATTCCACCATATCTGGGTTGAAAGGGGCATTATAACTCAGTTAGGTCGAGTGTCAGACTGTTGCGCTGAAGGTCCTTGGTTCGATTTCCCTGACTGGCAGATTGCTTGGGACTGGGAAACCCTATTAAGGTAGGTATGGTACATACCTTTCCTTCCGTACAGCAGTGTCCATACCCCACAAACAAACGTGCCTTACATGTTAGCCGGGGGAAGTCATTTTATGCGTAAAGCGCCTTAAGGTTTTACATAGAAAGGGCTATAGAAATACACATTATTTACTATATTCTAATTCATCGAGTCTTCCTCCGGGTACTTTAAAAAAAGGAATGTATGGCATCACATTGTACATAACTCGTTTACATTTCTCTATCAAGGTCTTGAGAGGAAAATCGTTTGCAGTAATAACTTCAAAAGAATAGTTACACCCCTACTCAGTTGCCATGGCAACATGCAATTTGTTCCAAGTCCCTGTCCGTATGGTCGGCCACCAATTCCGATAAAAAAAAACTGCCAGGACCACTGGCAGCGAACCACTTGGTCAACGCGTGCTCGATTAAGAAGCTGAAGGGCGGCGACCTGACATATAACTTATACTTGTAATAATGCTTTCATTGATTGGGTTAAGAATTGGCCCAGGGAGGTTTAATCCGAACGACACAACTACTGCATGCAATTGTTTCGTGGTTGCTTTCTTCCCTGATGGAAAGACGAATGGCCCCCACCCCCAACTCTCCAACTCAACAAAAAAAAAAGAGACATAAAAAGTCCAGTTTTGTTGAGTTTGCACCAACAAAATGATATAGATATGAAAAGAATGGAGATGAGGTAAATCTTTCCAATACAATGTGCGCTTATCCGCTGAATCACCTACTCCTACTAGAAACTTTCGTGGTTCACAGTGACTATCGAAGTAGATTGACAGAGTTGCCACCTTTCTTTGCAAAACAGGTCCTGTGTTCAAGCAAGGAAATGAACATTATGGCCTTCATGAGTGGACCTGAGTTTTAGAGACAGATAATTGGAGCGAGAATTATCAATGTGAAGAAATGCCCTGAATGTTTATAAATAATAATGATACATTCTATGTATTTTCGGAAGTAGGAATGTATGAATTGATTTCTCCACATTTCAAGAAAAAATAATGATAATAAATTAAAGAAAAAAAGCGAAATACACTTACCACTGAAGACGGCAGAACTCTTCAAGTAATAAATACAGCTATTACATGTAGCAAGTCTATTCGTTTTCTTCATTGGCAGAAGAACAATCATACATCATCATGTCGCCCTACAGGGATTTTATCACAAAAACTTTTCCGAATATCGATGATGAAATTTCGTCATACGTTGAAAGTAAGTGTCACTTTTTTTTTGTAATTCGTCTCAAAATGGTGTGCTGTTTAGTTTCTATGTGATACTTTAGTTTTTGATGCCTTAATTCATGTAGACCCTAAGGGAAGCAGTACGCTCTTAACCGGTATCCCGGCCTAGATATCATGATCAGCATTGATAAATATAGAATTTAAAATGAACTGACCCCAGATGTGATGTCAAATATCCCGCAATTCGACCGTAGATAATAAGAATGAGAAACTAGACTTGTTCCCGAGGATAATTATTCATATAGAATTGTTTTTATTTTTCATACAATCAGAGAACAGGAACATCTAAACTTTTTTTTTCTTCTAAAAAGCCTTGTCCAAGTCCTAACCCAAAGTCTAGACCTAAGATA
>JAUEKZ010193559.1:0-40096 GCA_031471865.1 Melibe leonina | reverse complement strand
GCAAGGACCAGACCGTGCACGGTCTTTCATTCAAGGACCGGTCCGTAGGCAGCAGGCTAAGGACCGTAAAGACCGGTCTGCGCTCAGCTCTACCATTCATGCAAATTATAATGCAAACATTGTGAAATTTTGTAGACAGTTTTTTTTCTAAAATTCTTGCACTACTACTCTACATCAAAATCACAAATTCTTCCTGCGTTTAAGGGCTGGTAAATGAAATAATTTGTTCAAACAAGAACATGTAGTTCAGTCATAAACTTCCATTTACTGTAGAATAAGACAACTCTGTTATTATGCTCATATGTAATTGCTTTGGTTTCTTTGTTTTAAATTGCAGATGATTTCTACAATCAAAGAACTCTATGAGGAGGGACGCAAAATTTCTTGGAAAATACCGGATGTGGTTGGGGAGGACATCAGTGAAGCAGATTTCCTGTAGTGCTCATCACTGTATCTTTGTTGGTTTCACTTTTGCTGTTGTTTTCCATTTTATGTGATGTTGAGAAAAGACATGTTTTTTGACATTTTTTTTTATATTTGCATGAAATATGTTTGCATTCAGGAGGGGAGATTAAAAATGGCAAAGTTGTTTTGTTGTTTGCATAGGTAAATACAATGTTTTGTGAGGGGTGATAGTAGGATTGTACTGCTGATGACGTGACTCTCAATTGGTGGTGTTTAATTATTAGAATGTTTGGACATGGATGGGAGGAGGGAGCGGGGGGGTTGTATGATAGTTTCATATTTTTGAGGTTTGTATATTTTTGGGCTTTTTATTGCTTCTTTGTAGATATGTTTGTTTGTTATTTTCTTTTTCTTTAGTCTCTTATCCCTGTCTATTCTTACCTCTTTCTTTCCTTCTTTTATATCTTGTCTCTTTTTTAAGGGCAGAAGGGGGGGGGGGGGGCTGGAAGTGGAGAAGATATTTTTCTTTGTTCTGTTTAAATTTTCTATTTGTACTTAGTTTAAATTTGTTGGTTTTTACTATTTTTTCAGTTGAAAAAGAAATTCTGTCTTATGTAGGCTTACTTACTTGTTTTTGTTTTTTTGCTGGAAATTAACCCTTTCACTGCTAATGCCACCAAATCCTCAAAACTTGCCTGTTCTTATATCAGATAAATCAGATAAATCAGATTTCTGTGAACTGACATATCAGGCTTTTGGCATATATATGTCAGTTCACTGAAATTTGATTTATCTGGTATAAGAACACATACATTTTCAAGATTTAGCAATTTCAGTTGGGTTAGAGTCAGAGCTCGCAGTGAAAGGGTTAAAATGGCATGAAGTCCTTGTAAATGTGGGAAATATTGTTATATGCCTTTTTTCTGAGATCCATGATCATGTTTTACATTTGTTTTTATAAATCTTGGAACAATTTTTTAAGATGTAGTTAATTGTATAATTTTTTCATAAGGTATTGCCTTTTAAAAAATTCTTACATTTCTATTGTGTTTTTTGGTATATTGATGTGATTTTACATTTGAATTGTGTAGACATTGTAGAACTATTCTCTCAAGTTCTGCCCTCATGATTAGTTTTATTTTTTCCTGAAAATTCACTGTAACTGAGGAGAGGAAATAAATAAATTAACAGAGAGAAATTGAGTAAATATTGAAAAGGAGTGATTATATGGCTTTTATTTTATGGATGATGGGCTTAGCTGATGGAGTATTTCATTTTATTTCACCTTAACTATTCTGCCAGCACTTTATATTTCTCAAAGCGATCCTTAATAATATGGGGTGATTTAAATCGAACTGCGAGTGTCAATGTCATATTTTGTTGTGTTTTGTGAGCATATCAGTGGTCATCTTCCATGTCATGCATTGAAGGACTTAACTACAATGTCACTTGTGGCTATCAGGATGAGCTGAGTACTTTTGTACACAAAGGGTGGTTGAAAACCCTGGATCTTCCATAGCATGCCATGAGGATGAGGGCCATTGTACTGTCTGTTTATTTGTGTGCGGTTTTTTTTCACAGAGAGATGATTTTTTTCCGAAAGTTCAGTCATCTCTACTTCGCTCCTGCCAACCCATGTTGTCTTTACTGGCAGTCATGTAAGCAATCGGAGCTACATAAAGATTTTATCCAGATCTCAAGCAACTTGCACTTACAATGTGTTTGTTGATGATCTTTGATAAAAGACATTTTTGCGAGTACCTCTGGTGGTCGCTTTCTATGTTTCTTATCTTTTGGCTTCCCCTGTCAACTTGCTTTTTCCAGCACTCTCTCCAGTGTTTCCTTGCAAGCTTACACACACAGCTGTTTTGTATCTGTTGGCTCAGTCTTGGTCCTGCCTGTTGTCCTAACAGACTTATGGTCATCCCCCATGTTTTTGCACTATGGTATCTAACTACAGGGTCTATTGCTATCTAGGACTGAGTACTTTTGTACACAAAGGGCGGTAGAATATCCTTGGTCTCCCTGGACTATAAAAGTGCATGATGTGAGTGCTAGCCATCATCTGCTTGTGTGTCCTGCTTTGTGATTGTGAGAAGTGATATGATTTTTTTTTGAGAGATGCTATTTTTTTCAATGGCAGGGTCAAAGTCTGGCTGTACTTTTTACTTGCCTACCCCTGGGCGCTTATATGACCATAGCAGTTGCAAGCACCCTAAAACTCTCAATAAAGAAACAAACTCAACTGTCATCTTACTTACCACTGGGTGCTGATAAGACCTTTGCAGTCAAACGCTGTAAACAAGCAAAAACAAAACAATGGGTTTAAGTAGATACAGGTTTGTGCAGGGGAAGGCAGAGGGCAACTTGGGATTTTATTTTTTAGGATCATTGGCAAATATAAAAAAAATTCCTTGAAGAAATGTCATGCCACATTTTTTGTTGTTTTCATGACGAAATTTCTTGTTTGATTCCGTAACATTTTTAATATTCTAGTCCAGTACATATCTTTGGGCATTTATCTTTTCTTTTTTTTTCTTTTTTTTCTTTTTTTATTACAAAAATTTTCAAAACGTATGATAAAGCAAGTGAATAATATGTATTCTTAGCTTAAAAACTTAAAATCTAATTGATTTATTTTATACGTTGATGTCACTGATTTGATAGACTTAAGTTGATGCGTTTGTTGCAACCTTATGAATTGTGATATTTTCTTCACACCAACTGTAAATTCAGGGGTAAATGCAGAGTTTTGTGAGGTGGTCAATGGTCACATGTGTAACAAATGTTTTGCTCTGAATTTACAATCAGCCTTGGTATTGGAAGTCTTCATGAAATCTGTGGAGAACTGACTTTATAATGAGCTTCTGGCGGGGGGCTGTGAGTGATAAGGAAGGATTAAAAAAAAATCATATGATTTTCTGGCCAGAAGTTACGCGCATCCCAAGTGCAATGTCCAGTGTTTCTGTGAAATTATGCTGAATGTGTTCACCCAAAATCATTTTTAAACGATCAAATCAGTTATTAAAAGTTAATTAATTCTTAATCCTATGGTGTTAAAAAAAAAAAAAAAAAAGACAATACTGTTCTTGATGTGGGCAATGAACATTGGCCATTTTAAGTCTAGCACAAATTTATTGAGAGATGTGTACTTAAATCTTTTTTTTCAAGTGCACTTCTACATGAAAGACAAAGCTTTTTTGAATCTCTCATTTTGGCTATGCTTTATATAAAATTTGTACAGAACTGAGCAGATGATGTATTTAAAGTTGATATCATCTCTTCAAAATGGTTAAAACAGGTGCCAGTTACTATTCAAGCATGTTAATGTCATTTGTGATAATCCAGTTGGTAGCTTCTCTGCTGAGAGAGCTATTCCTGTACTCTTTCCTTCAATTGTCTCTGTCACTCCATCCTACCATACATCCATTTCACTGTTGGTGTTTATTGAACGTGATGGTTTATGATATGAGCAGTCAGATTCTCTGTCAGAAATTTACTTTTCATATGGAGTTATATTGTGTGTGTATTGTTTGCTCAACTTCCTATCGTGTGTATTCTTATTCTTAGTGGAAAATGATTTTGAATTGTTTTATTTGTAATCAAAATTGTATAAAGATTGCAGTAAGTAAAACAGTTTTAAATTGTAGTGGTTGTCTTCATTTTTTTTCTTCTATGGTGTGCTTGGTTTGATGGGTCGGTTTTTTTTTGGGGGGGGGGGGGACGTGTTGGTAATTGTTGAAGCTGCACTTTATCAATATTAGACAGTCTGTTCTTCTCTTGTGGCTTTACCTGTCATCTTACTTTTTTCCGGCACTCTTTTCTGTGCTCCCTAACAAGCATACACATACAGCTATTTTGTCTCTGTTAGATCAGTCTTGGTCCTGTTGTGGGAACAGATTTATAATCATTCCCCATGTTTTAGATTGTGCTATCTAACTACAGTGTCACTTGCTATCAAGGACAGAGTACCTTTGTACACAAAGGGCATAAAAATATCATGGGTCTCCCTGGACCATAATGCATGATGCGGGTGGTAGTGGTAGCCGTTATCTGCGGGCGGTTGGTGGGCGCCTCTGGTGGGCATTACTTCTGTTTCTTATATTTTAGCTTTATCTATCATCTTACTTGTTCCAGCTCTCTCTCCAGTGCCCCCTTAACAAACATACACACACACAGCTGTTTTGTATCTGGTCCAACAGACATTGTCATCCCCCATTGTTTTGCACAATGGTACCTAACTACAGGGTAACTTGCTATCTAGGACTGAGTACTTTTGTACACAAAGGGTGGTAGAATATCCTGGGTCTCCCTGGACCATAATAGTGCGTGATTTGGGTGGTAGCCATCATCTATTTGTGTGTCCTGTTTTGTGATTGTGAGAAGTGATTTTTTCCCCTGTAAATCACCTATTTGTCACCCTTTTTTGAGAGGATATTTTTTTCCTTGTAAATCATCCCTCTGTGAAATGTACCTGGTAGGGTCAAAGTCTGGTTGTTCTTTTAATTTAAACTCTCTATCTATACTAAAAACTAACAAAAAAATATTTGGACAGATAAAATCAACCGTCCATTTAAGTTAAAGAATTCACTCGATGAGAAGTGTATCTACTGAAAGTGAAATCTTTAGTCTAGGTTGTTTATAAGGACACTTCCATCGTAAGTAATAATCAATAGTGAGGGTTAAACTTTTGGCTTGACTCAGACTGACCTACGGTATATCTAGATTTTTTAATCGGTTGAAATACATACAAAGATTAGGAAAGCTGGAAAGGAACAGAGATACACAGCATGTGCAGTGTGGCCACTTCTAAAATAACACACCCCCCTGTCACTGCTAAGGTTATTTCTCAAACTCAAACTGCTAATTAGACATGAAAATCTTCGAGATTTAACCGTTTTTATACCAGAATTATCAGATTTCTGTGATCTGGCATATGTCAAAAGCCTGAAATTCAGGTTATTTGGCATATGTCAGTTCACTGAAATATGATATAGAATAAGTAAATTTGGAACATTTTGCATATTTTGGTTTAGTTCAGTTTAAGTCAAATCCTGCTGTGTAAGGGTTAATCTTTCATGGTGCTTGTTCATCCGTATCCAACTTTTTACACATACCTTTGTCTTTGCACTTATGAAAGTTAAGAGGCATGAAGCAATAAATCAAGCCTTGTCCAGTGACATTCTAATTCTTGCCAAAGCTAATTTCAAGTGTAACAGTAACACAAAAAAACAAACAAACAGAAACGCGTGTAAATATCACTGAACATGTATATTGCTATGCATGCTTGTAAATAACCTCTATACGGTACGCATGGCTGAGAACAGAATGCACATTGGCCCTTTCACAGCGAGGTTTGATTTTTACCGAACAGATATGCAAAATCTTCAAAATTTACTTGTTCTTATGCCATATAAATCAGATTTCAGTTAACTGGAATGTGTCAGTCCACTGAGATCTGGTTTATCTTGTATAAATCGTAAAGATCTCGATCTATTTAGTTAGAAGTTTGAGAAATAACCTTAGCATTGAAAGGGTTAAAACCAGGCATGGCTACGGGATAAAAAAAGCCAGCCTCCTCCACTAAGACACTGACTTAGTTGGTGTTGAGAACAGCATGGCAATCGCTATCATGTCATGCAAGAAATAAATAGCATTGTTTTACCGGAGGGTAAATCTTGTTTTCTCTTGGTTAGCTTCACATTGCGTGTGGTATGTATAATAAATGGTACAGGAATAAGACAACGAATGCATGCCATGGTGGGCTACTCAAGTGACATGAAGCAACAAGAGAGTAGTAGTAATAGCTTGTACGACACAGACATTACGACATGGAATGAATGATGTATTACATTGTCTATATTATTCCTTTGCTTGATAGATTGGTTGTAACTAACATCTCTAACTCTAACGCACTGTTTTAAAACATGCTTTAGGTCATATCAAAGCAAGAGCCACAAGTTAACGTGCTGCCACACAAAAAGAGGGGGGGGGGTGTTGTTGTTCTACAGGCATTATAACTACAAAGACAAAAGGATTCTGTTATTTTGGATTGGTTGAAAAATAACCCTTTCCCCCCAGTTTATCACAGTCACAGACTCCGCTGTCCGTTTCAATATTACCTCAAAACAAGGGCTCTCGCGAATATCTCACTCAGTCACAATATATATACCGATAAAGCTTGTTTTCTAGGTATGGCCCCCTTAATACAGGCTTCTTTCCGGGAGCACCTACTCCTAGAGGGGTTAGAGCGATGACACAAAGCAAAATAAAGGGCCGGCTTAAAATTCATAATCGCTAATATACATACTTTTTCTGAAAGTGGGAACAGGGTTCCAACAAGTCCGATCTATAATGTATATATGGGAACCCTAAAAGTCCACATATAACTGGTCATTTTACATAATAGTCTCCATATACCCACGTACATGTATAGTATGTATGAGGTTATGAGAACGAAAATTTTCAATCAGGTGTAATTACCATACATAGGATCAATTGTCTAAGAAATCTGAGATGCGGCAGTTTCCACGAAAACAAAAAGTCAATGTCATTTAATCAGGCACTGACAAGCAGTTACTGACCTCGACACCTTTATGACTCTTGAGTTTTCTACTCATTGAGACTGATTATCCATTCCGCTACAAACGCCACAATTCGCAGAAAGGCTCAAAGCCTTGGTCCAAATAAACCCCAGAGAGGTAAAGGTGTAGAGCGCAATGAGCACACATGAACATCACGCTATACACGCCCCCATTTTTAATTTTTTAACGTTGCCGGGATTCGATCCCCTAACCTAACGATTAAGAGGCAGACGGTAAATTTATTAGAAGAAAGAAGTAAAGAAAGGACAGTATCATCTTCATTTTACGCCTACACGATTTGAAGTTTGTCATTTTCAGCAATGATAGTCACTTCATTAATCAAAAGTCAGATGGCGCTTGTATCGCGTTCAAGTCGACGTTGTAAGAGCACCATGCATAAATATGATGGCAGTTAGATCTTAACTTAAACTTACCCTCTTCCTGCGGATCGAAATGCCAAAACCATACGAAAACTTGCCGTTTTCCAAGCCAGAATACCAATATATTTTTTTGTCGTTGTTGTTATTTTCAGTTAATTTGTTTTTATGTTTTGCTTCTTAATTTTAGTGATATGTCGTAGCTAAGGTAATTTGGATAAGATGTATTATCTAGGGATGGTGGACGAGTCTAGATAGGTCGAATGAACCCATATCCCTCTGTGCTTTATCCGTTTCTTCATAGAGAACTTAGGGGCACATTCAGCTGCTAAGGTAATATCAGTGACCTGGGGATGGGGAGCAGATTGATTATTAAATAGAAGAACAGACTTTGACCCTGCAAAGGACGTTTCACAGAGAGATGATTTACGATAAATTGTCAAAGTTTTCCCTAGCTCTGCCACGACTGTATGACGTCATCTTCCCATGCAAACATTTACAACTTTCTCCAGTGCACGATTGGCAATGTTGCCTAAATTCATAACCTGCATGCATAAAGCGACAAAACCAACCATTTTCATTTAGCTCAGTTTTGACAATCACCCCCCCCCCCCTCCCCAAAGGTGATTGATCGAGAGAACCACCATGTGTGCCCGTCCATTCACCTCTCTATACTATGAATAAATACACTTTTATTTTGACTCCTCTACCTCATTCCTCAAGGGTTGTGCATGTTTAATTAGGTATGTTTAATCATCAACGTATTAGTCTTATCAGATAGACCTGTCTTATAACAGCGCATGGACAATCTGGACAAACGATATTTTTGTGACATACGTGAGAACATACGAGGAGATAACGGTCCGGCTGACTGGTCAAAGAATCGTCGTATGTCTGTCGAGCTGCTAAGGATAGACAGGGGAAGATGAAGGGGATGTTGACCAGATAATTCGTATGCGAGTCAACGATAAAGAAAAGAAAAGGGAAAAGAAACAAAACAACTTCATTCTTTTCTCCATATCATGTACATATCGAAATGAAGGTAACAACGAAACCTGGAACAGGATGAACTCATAATTTGAAAGAAAAGAATGTTGACAGAAGATTGTCAAATGGACAAAACTATCTTTATACAGCCCTCCATCTTATCTTACATCAGCTGTGGTCTTGTTGAATGTTTTTAATTACCCGTACCTACTTTCGTTTTCTGTTCTTGTTCCTGTCCCTTTAAATCTTCTTCTTGTCCTGTTTGTTGTTGTTGCTACTGTTTTCCACCCCTTGCTCTTCTGCTTAATGTTCCACCACTATGTTCTTATGGGTCTGTTGCTTTCTGTTCTCCTACCCATAGATGGTGTAGTTTGAAACAAGAACGGAAAATCAGCAAAAATAAGCCAGATTCAAAATTACAATACATGCAGTGAAGATACTAAACAAACCCAAAAGAAAGCAGGAAATGGGGAATTAGAAAAGTGGCAAGAGAAAGATTTAAACCTAATACCTACCACAGCAACCATCAGCTGGCTGCGACTACAAGACATCACGCCTATTCACTTGGCTACCCCTTTCTCTATATAGGGTTGAATCCTCATTTGGTCACTTTGATATTTCTACTACCGTACCCCATTTTTCTGCTTTTTGTGACCTTGTCTCGTATCTGGACTGCCTATCATTCTATATCAGCTGCCCCCCCCCCCCTCGCCCACTCCAACTCAGCACTGCTTTTCCAGTCAAGTCTGTTTTTTACCACAGCGTCTGTATCATGCTCCCTCCATCACTCTTTAAATAAAATCAAACACATTTTATGTCATATCATATGCAGACCTCTCTCTCTCCCCCCTCTCTCCCCCTCTCTCTCGTGCGCTCTCGCTCTTTCTCCCCCCCCCTCCCCCACTCTCTCTCTCCCTCTCGCTATCTCTCTCTCTCTCTCTCTCTCTCTCTCTCGACACACACACACACACACAGATATAAATGGAGGGCTCACTCGAATATCTCACCCAATCACAGAATAGCACTGAACCCATGATAATACCAAGCGCCTTATGGGGGAGCTGCGAAAATGGCGATGTTAACGTCTTCTAAACCCTTTCACAGCGGGCTCCGATTCTAACCGAACTGAAATATGTAAAACATCAAAATCTATATTTTCTTATACCAGATAAATCAGATTCCAGTGGATTGACATGTGCCAAAAGTATGAAATTCCGGCTTTTTGCATATATCAGTCCATTGGAATCTGACTTATTTGATAAGAGTAGGCAATTGTTGACGATTCTGATGTATTTAGTTAGCAAGAAGCTTGAGAAACAAACCCTAACATTGAAAGGGCTAAGAATGACGCGGCTGGAGTTGGCACGACCGACATAAAATGTACCAGTTCTGGTAAAATATAAACTTGAGGTCATTATACTGATTCCTGAGCGGACGGTTTGCCTATGACGCAAAGAAGCAGGTTGAGTCCTCAGATCACGTCCACCTTAGACTTTGACAGGGTAGAGATCTATGTCTCCACTGCCATCCATCATGGCGTTACGTCGGGACTCGCCACACTGTTGCCGGAGATTAAGGGACATCACGATTTTTACACTCCCAACTCATCACGACATACACACTGACAGGCACATACAGACACACAGATTGACACTGCCACGCATACACACTACTCACATACACACACACAAACACATACATAACACATTGATCTTTTCTTTCAGTGCAAATAGTTCACTACTTTACATTGTTTTCAATCTTAACCCAATTTCTTTGGCGATGGAAACTACATAATCATCATTGTATTTACCGAAATACACGAAAAGAGCATTAGGCGCGAAACTGATTTCATGAGGCCTGACTAGGATTAAGTCGAATTCAAAAGGTCTAAATCTAGCTCAATTTAGGCTCACATTGAATGGTTCGATCACACATGAAATTCAGAAATTCGCTGCGCACCTATATAAATCGAGCTAAATTTAGAATTAATAGCCGGAGTAAATCCTTGTCTCGCACGTCTCCAAGGAAACAACCTTAAATTTCCACCCCCACTTCCCACTGAGTTTTTGCCCTCACGATTTGCAGAAAGGGTATGGTTAGGCAACCTGCCTAAATGTTTAGAATAAGATAAGTTTGCCCAAACTCTATTCACACATTGAGAGGTTATGGCCCTTTAATAGAGAAGAGCAAGCATATTGTGATGGTGCGGTTTGTTTTGGGCCTTTTATTTTTTACCCTTTTTTCCGGGCATATGGAGGGGGGGGTGGTAAGGGGAGACCACCATTCATTTACATATGGTAATTCCTCTGGTGCAACATGCAACACTTGTAATCGGTGGGGGGAGGGGGCAAAGTTGTTGGCTATGCCATCATCTACTCAAACTTGCCTAGACGGCCGCAACTACAACTACTGTATCAGTATCAGTAAGGCCATCGTATCAAAACGGATAATATTTCACGCTACTTACTTCGTCTCTGGCTCTGCTGACATTGTTACCGTAACTGTTTATAATATACTGTTGTAATAGGTGTAAGACCTAGTTCTTTTTATATACCACGACTGTCTTCGATTGCAGATTATCTTGGCTTTGCAACCACAGCCACCACCACCACCACTACCAAAGCACCACAACCAGCAGCACCACTAATGAAGATACCTGTGGTTTCCTCTCCCCCACCCCCTCCCACATCACCCCTACCTCTTGTCTTCTCCTCCTCAGCTTCACGTATTATTATGCATGTATGGCTTCTCTCCATCTCCCCTAAACCCCCTTCCCCTCCTCATCAGCTCTCGTTCCCACTTCCCATCAACAGTTTATTTATAGCTCCACCAAGCACAGGTTTTATTGTTGGATTGTTGTCAACAGCCTTTACCTTCCTGTTGACGGGATGAACAGGGGCGAACCAGGGCCCAGAAGGGCATTATCTTAACCTGGCGGGAGCTGGGCCAGTGTCTAGTGTCCAGTGTCCGGTCTCATTCATCACCCTGACAGGCGCCTCACGCTCCTGACCAGAATGGACAAACTGGACACAGATTTATCATAATACCAGGTATGAAGGACAACCGTTCTTTTTCTACCTTTTTTAATCTATCGAACCATAACGGTTGACTGCAGGAGGTTGGGGGGTGCACGACGGAAGAAAGAGAGGTGTAAGTGGTTGGATGTTGGAAGAGATGGGATACCGAAAGTCGGAGCAACAAGAGACTTTGATGGACTGGACGGAACTCGTGACAATGCTGACGTCACCGGTCAAGCTTCGTTACCTGGTGGCCAGTATAAAACTAATGGCAGGCATGTTGTCGCCCACTTGTCTTTGTCCGTGTTGAGTTTCACAAGTCGTTTCCCCATTTACGCCCAAGGAGCCAAAACAAACAACCAGTAAGTCTTTTTATTTCAATTTCAATTGTTGTACAGATCGCCTGGTATTTCGTTTATACTTTTTGACCAATAACAATGACAATAATAATATAAAAGATTAAATCTAACTTGGATAAACACGAATATTAATATTAATCATAATCATCAATAGGAGGCAAATTAAAGAAATCTATTCGATGTAGAAAAAAACTCAACAAAAAACTGGTTCATGACGATGGAATTCACGATAGAAAAATTGATATTACAGAAAACATGGGGTTCGGCGAAGTCTGGACGTTTTCTTAGTTCAGAACTCTTCAGCCTCCAATAGTTAACAGCAAGGTATTGAAAGTATGAAAACATAGTGTAGTCCTATTAGTTTTTTGGTGGGTTTTTTTTTGTTGTCTTTGTTTCTTTGAAATGCAAATAAAGTGCGCCCATTACTTAATACCTGAGCGTCGGGGATCAGTAGCAGTCCTGGCATAGCGTCGTAGTTTGCCATTGCTTGCAACCCAGAAGTTTGTTGCATGTTGGAAAATATCAGTATCATCCTAAATCCAATGGAAAAAATGGTTTTGAAGGGACGCAGTTAAATTCATACATTCACTTAAAAAAATGAACATGTCGATTAAACATTTATCCGTTACAGAGATTTTGAAACCTGCATTGCAGTTTCTGTTTTTCTTCTCTTTCTTTTCAAAAGTGATGATGCTACTACTTTTAATAATGTTAACAAAATGTTTTCAACTCTAGATAGAACACAATAAGGGAGAATCTTTAAAAAAAAGGATTTAGATTTAGATAAAGGGAGAGAATCTTTGAGGCAGTAGCGGAGAGGGGTTGTTGTGTCGATGCAATTAACATTTAAAAAAATGAAAAATTGATTCCATACACTCGCTCATCAAATAGTCCGTTCTAATACTCAAGTTCTTCTTGCTGCCTTTCTCACTCTAGGCTTTTAAATCAAACCACATATGGAAGTGTACAGTGTTTCAATATTATATAGTGCATACACATTGATGCATAATATACTAATTGTTCTGTAAACGTAAGATTGGATCTTTATGTGCGGCTGTTACTGTTACAGTTCAATGCCATGTCATTGGTTTGGTCAAGATATCTTCCTTAGCCATAAACTCATCATGTAAGCATCGATGTCAATTTTGGGGTGACATTTTGATCAATACCTATTAAACTCACTGCCATACGACATTCATGGCGTGGGCAGGGGGGGGGGGGGGCTGTCATCCTCTGTGAATGTGCTCATTACTCTTCTTCTTCTTCTTCTTCATGGTTCTGTGCATGCCCCGTAAGGTCGAGGATCGGCGCACAGTTTACATTTCAAACATTCTCTCACTATCTAGTATGTACATATTCACAGTCACCTCCTCTCACGCTAACACTGACACATTACTGGCAATCAACCCAATCTCTACTTTTTCCTCAATGTTCATCACTGTTTTACTCAAACGATAGTCACATCCTTGTGTTTAGAGAAGTGCTATATTGTATTAAGTTTATTTTGTGGTAAATTTTTGATGTTCTGTTGAGGAAGCACCGTTAGCCCGAGAAGTCTAGTATTGTCTAGCCTCCCCTCCTCCCCCCCTCCCCTCCTCCCCCCCCCTCCCTCCCTTACGTCTTCTCGGAATATGTTAGATTTTTGTAATAGCCTTTCGTATGATGATGTAGTTTCCCACTGTTCCTGTTTCTTATTAATCACTAGTGTTATCCTGCTTATTATCAAGAGGGGGCGCTGTGGTCGCTATGTAACCACTCAACCATTACGCGTATCATCGTGGCGGACGCGCCAATAAGATTTCATATCATACCCATTATATAAATAATATTTATTCAATTTACCATTATGAGGCAACCTACCAATAGAGAAACTATAACTTTCGTACTCGTTTTTTCGTTTTCCAGTAATTGCTCATTTTTCTATTTCTATTTCAGCACAATGAAGACTTACTTTGCAGTGATCATGGCATGTTGCCTAGCAACATCAGCATTCGGTAAGTGTTTGTCTTGTTTCGTTTCAGGCGACAGTTTTAGTCAATCATAAGTGCCAATAGAATACATTTTAAACAATACGCAAGTATTATTTCATTCATCAGACAGAGGTTTGACTTACATTTACATGAAAAAAGCAATACAAAAAACCCCAATATCTGACAAACACATGTAGGTATACCCCCCTAGGTTAGTTTAGGACAATGCATAAAATAGATTGGGTGGAGACGATGGCATCTGAAAGGCTGATAGAAGAACACAGTTAAACGTCGTTAGCAGAAGAATATGCAAATATGTGAGGAATAGGCGGTGAAAATTTCAGATTACTGAGATGGGAGGGATTGGAATGAGGGGGGGGGGGGGCGGTCGTGCTGGCCTGAATGTCCCAATGTCTGTTTAACACATTTAGGTCATATTAAAGGCGCGTCTCTCTAGACAAACAAGTCAACGACACAGAGATAATATGAGGGCTCACTTGAATATCTCACCCAGTCGCAGTATAATGACAATAGGCCAAACAGTGTTGGCACTGTTCCTATAACCAGTGGCGGATCTAGTCTAAATCATGAGGGTGGACACATTTCAAAATCATGTAAATACAACAGTTAATTATGTTAACAGTCCCTAGAGTGTGATATTTAACGGCGTTATTCAGATGTGTCGAGGTGCATTGATGTGTTTTCTATGTTCTAGTTTCACATCAGCATATCCATTGCTAAAGACCAAACGCTGTCGTCACCGTAAATAACATGCTTTTAAAAACAAAATAAACCAACACCAATTGTAACCCGCTTTACACTGTTGCAAAGATTACTAGAATGTAAAGAAATATCTGTTTACTTTTCCATCAAAACATCTTTCATTTAGGTTAGTGAGTGCGTAAACAAACAAACAAGCAAACATTTTTATGTGCATATAGTTTATCTTTTTGATTTAAACATTCAAATGAATGAATTTTGTGACAAAAAAGTCTACAAGATTCATTGCCCGAATGAAATAAAAGACATCGTAACAATAACAGTATGATAACAATATAAAAACAGAACGTGTATTTTCTCCCAAAATAGAACCGAACTCGCCAAATCTAGGTCAGGACAGTGTCCCAACGATTGTTCATTATGGCAGTCTACGTTTCGACTGCCTTTTTCAGATCACCGACGATACCATTATCCCTATACCCAGAATATAGTGAGAGGGATCAGACATGATTCTCGGACACATTGAGATTGTGTCCCTGGTTAAAACCTTAGGGTAACGAAGATCTTGCTCCATGCGGACAAATGAACTCGTCCACCCCTCACTTTCACAAAGTTGCACCACTGAAATCTTGGGCTGCACGCACATACTAAAAAATCACTTATATCGGTGGTCTTGCCGCGCGCGGCGCAAAGCCAGCCAAAATTTGCATAATTATAATAGCGGACTACTAAACTAACCCTCTATGTGAACTATCATGAAATTGCGTGCGCTGCTGTTTGACTGAACTATTACTAACCTAATTTTTAAAAAAATGTTTTGATGTTATTTCTAATAATATGTAGATGAAATTCTGTTTTATACAGTTAGGGGGACAGTGTCCACTGTGTCCTATATATAAATCATCCACTGCCGAGGGCATGGCCAGCTGCTAAAGTGCCGTGATAAGTATGAGGCGGCAAGGATTAGACCACCGACCAATCGGTTCCAAGGCCGAAGCTCTACTTTTTTAGCTGCGGAGCCGGTGTCTTATTATTGTCTGAATCCTGGAGGAAGGATAGGGTGTTACTCTTCATTTTGTTCAAGTTCAGCACAAAATTGAACCAAGTTGAGTGCGGCTAGATGAAGCTCTACCCCCTTCTCCAAAGAAGGAAGAATTGGGTGCGACAGTATGGCCGCCGCAACTTTCCAAATATGACATTATTACCAATCAATCCTTTATTCAATCCTCTTGGTCTCAATGCCTTCCTAATGTCTCTCTTCCCCCGCCCCTTCTCTCTCTTTCTGTGTGCGTGCGTGTTTCTTTTCTCTTTCTTACAGGTCAGATGTCCAGCCTAGGTCCAATGTCGAGCATGGGTTCGATGGGAAGCGGGATGGGAAGCGGGATGGGAAGCGGGATGGGCATGTCCATGCTTCCTATGCTGCTCCGCTCCTCGGGTATGGGCATGGATATGATGATGCCTCTCATGATGATGATGGGAAATGGAGGCAGCGGCGGCATGTCCCAGATCCTGCCTCTGATTATGATGATGATGAGGGGCGGAAGCACCGAAATGATGCCACTGATGACGATGATGATGATGAGCGGCGCTGGCGGCTCCGGTGGCATGATGAGCAACCCCTTGCTGATGATGTCCATGATGAATGGCGGAGACTCCATGATGCGCATGCTCCCCTACATGATGATGAATTCCGGCAGTTCTGCCGGAGCCGCAGACCCAACAGGTGCCGGTGCCGGCGCTGGGGCTGGGGGTATGGGCGCTTTGGGACCCCTCATGCTCAGTGGGGCTATGGGACAGTAAGGAGAGATAAACACCACCCACAGCCTTACTAGATATATAATCATCAATGCGTGTACCAACCAGCGTAAAAGAAATCAATGAATAAATAATAATATAAAATATCTCGCCTACCTTTGTACCTGCAATAAACAAAGAAAACTAACCCGATCTAAATCTCGCCCATTCTATTTTTGATAAAGATTAGGGCAATGTAGCATCATTTACTGTCGTAAATATGATACAAAATAAATGTATATATCTAGACTATCAATCCTGAATACTTCATAATTAGCAAGAAAAGTACGGCATTTCTTCAGGAGAAAATAAGTAATACATTTTGGGGCGATCATTGTTATATTTTTCAAATAACATTAATATGATTATTTTGTAACAGTGACTGTCTTTGAATCAGAACAAGCAATAGAAGAAAAAAAAAGATTTTAAAGAAGATAAAAAAAGGGATGGTGAAATGAAATCAGAAAGGTAACCATAGCATGGATAAAAAATAAACAACAAATAAAAAAAACCAGGCGAAGTCCAATCTGGTATCATGCAGCCCCGCCCCCAAATGATGAAGTTGCGTGCCCGAGTGGATGGAGGAATGAGTGTGAGGGATGACGTGTGACGTGTGACGTCACCGGCTTCTTTCTGGTCTTGTGAATCTGGATTAAAGATGTTTATGTGATTTATAAAACATCATTTTATATTGTTTATTTCTACCAGTACCAGTACCAACTGATGATGATGATGATGATGATGATGATAATGATGATGAAGATGGTAATGATGATGATGATAATGATGATGATGGTAGTGGTGACGTTGATGCTGATGGTCATGGTGGTGATGGTAGTGATATTATAACATTTCAGCTGTCTGTCTGTGGTACCTGACCGCAATATGAATGAGACTAGCTAGAGACAGAATGTGCTTTTAAAAATATATAGCACTAGCGGGCAAAACTTTAATTGAATAATGACAGCAAACAATATATAGACACTACACGTATCGTGTGCGGTCAAAAGAACAGAATGCTGTGAGCTATGACTAAACTATTGTTACTATTAATGCCATGGAAGGAAATGCAAGAACTGCATTCTTGTTTTAAGCTATTCAACCGGGGAAGGGGGTTGGGGATGTGCGAGGCAGTGTGGGGAGGATGAAAACTTTTTTGTTCGTCCTAGAACATGGATTGAATTTGCTGCTCTCAGGCCGAGCAGAGCAAAGGACGTTTCAGTATCATCATTTTCGTAACACAAATGGCAAGTCGCTCAAAAAAGGCTCTTGGCATTCTTTATTGAATAACATAAAATGTAAAGTAAAGTGGAGGCTGTTATAGCGCTGATATTCACAAATTGTGCTCATCGCGCTTCACACATTTTACTTTCCCCGGCCAACAGCGAACATTGAAACACAAAAGACAAGACAAGCGCCTGTTCACTGTTAGGCGTGATATTTGTTGGACAAGGACACTGCTGTATGGAGGGCCAGATGCCAATTTTGCTGCTGGATCGACAGTTGGATTTTCCAGTCCCGGAAAAAAAATCCGCTGATCAGAGGGATCGAACCCAAGACCTTGTGTGCAATAGCCTGCTGATGCTAATCCCCCCCCCCCCCCTGATCTTGCCCATATGTTATGCAGTTTCATCAGGGGCCGATTTCATGACGCAAGACTGACTAAATCTAAGTCCAATTCTATATTTAGCTCTAAGTAGGCTCCCACTCACATTGATTAAATGGTTTGACCACAAAAGACAAAATTAAAAATTAAAAAATTGAAACATAGACTATATGTACACCGAATTAGAGCCACTATTCAGCTGAATTTAGAATTTAGAGACCAAATTTTTATATTACAATTACAATGAATGAAGGGGGAGATGCACAATGGCTTCCAACAACAGCTGACCGCAAAGAACTGTGTTGGATATTTCTATTTAACACAGTGTAAGGCATAGTATATTGACACCAGGCCAAACAGTGCCTATTAGCACTATTCCCATAACGCCAAGAGCCTGGTGGAACAGCTGCCAAAATGTCCGAGGTATGACACAATCGGAGTTCGAACTGCAGACCCACCAGTTCCGAGGCACACGCCCATACCCACGCTCTACCTATTGAGCTACGGTACGTGTACCAACAAGTAGACCCCAGCAAACAATAGAAAATTGAAATTAAAATGATTTAAAACTGAAGGATGAGGAGTGACATAACAAGGACCATAATTTGATTCAAGGAAGGAGAAATTGATATCAGATTCTTACCAACAAATAGGAACTATTTATCTAGATATAGAAGAATTAGTCCAGATAATTTAATGCTTGTTTGTAGTTTTGTTTATTGAATGAGAGTTTTATGGCGCTTTCAACTGCTATAGTTATGTAAGTGCCCAGGGGTAAGTAAGATGATAGCCTAGTTAAAAGAACAGTAGACTTTGACCTTGCCAGGGACATTTCACAGAGAAAAGATGAAAAAGTCGAAAAGATTATTCACAGGAAACAAAATCACCTCTCACAATCACAAAACAGGACACAAAAACAGCAGATGGTGGTTACCACCCACATCATGCACTATCAGGGTCCAGGGAGACGCAGGATATTCTACCGCCCTTTGTGTACAAAAGTACTCAGTCCTTCTAGATAGCAAGTTACCCTGTTTTTAGGTACCACAGTGTAAAGCATGGGAGATGACCAGAAGTCTGTTAACTGTTATGACGACAGGCAGGACCAAGACTGAGCTAACAGATACAAAACAGCTGTGTGCGTATGCTTGTTAAGGGAGCACTGGAGAGAGTGTTGGAAATGGTAAGATGATAGGTAAAGCCAAAAGAGAAAAAAAACGCCCGCAAACCGCCCACGGAAAAGCTAGGATCATAATTTTGATTCAATTGAGAAATTGATATCAGATTCTTAACATATATGGACTATTTATCTAGATAAAAAATGAGTTAAGTGAATGCGATTTTGGAAAATTTAATTTGGGAGATATTATCATGAATAACAGAGAAAGTTAAGGCAGGTGTAAAATACGAAAGCTGTAATTTTATTGATGCTTTTTTTATCCAAAGCTTTTTATATAATAAACTATAGTCCGTTATCTTTTGTTTAAAAAATATGGAAAAGCTAGGGTCACTATTTACTACTACTTCTACTACTACTACTATAATGATCGAGACATAAAACAGTTTATTAGATGCTTTGACTGTAGACTGGAACCCGGTGTCCGCTAAGAGGTCTCTTTTCGGCAGGCCCGAATGGCGTTTCTTCTTGGATGAGCATCAGCTGTTTAAAAAACGGGAAAAAAAGTTGTTACCTGTTAGACGCAAGTTTAATGTCATATCAAAGTGAAGGTTTCTAGACAAGTTAACCAGAAAACCTATTATTTCTACACAGAAATAAACAGAGGTCTCACTCTGTTACAGCATACAGGAACTGGGCTAGCACTGATCACATGATGCTGAGCACCTGGTTAGACGGCTGCTGAAATACCAGTTTTTAAGTCTTAAGGACACCAACATCTTCAAGATTGGCCTGTTCTTATTCCAGATAAATCAGATTATAGTAAACTGAAATATGCCAAAAGCCTGAATTTCAATGCCTCGCAATGGGTCAAAGGGTAGGTGTCCACCTACTTACAACGGAGATGAAGATCGCGAGAACAGGGCATGTAGGGAGATAAACATGCACTCTATAATAGATAAAACCTTTCTAGTCTAGCTATTATTTCAAATCATGTGATAAAAAGCACAAACCAAAATCAACATGTTGCTCTTTACTTTTATCACGTCCAGAAAGTCTCGTCTTCATCGTCCAGTAGCTGCCCACGAGTCTGAATGCATCGCTCACTTTCCGGCAGGCCACATTGAGGAGGACGAGGTCAACCCACAAAAATGCAATCATGGACAATCCATAAAAGATGTACTTTGTCTTCAATCTGTCCGTGTAGGTTTTGTCGGCTATTTTGAAATGTGTGAGAAAACGCAGGCATGCAGTGACCTGTAAAGGGAAAAATATATGAGAAGATGGAACAGAGAAAGAGGGAAATGTAAGACGACAGTCTTCTAATTCGAGACACATCAACTCAGTTGGTAGAGCATCAGACTTGCGCTGAAGGTTCTGAGTTCGATTCCGTGACATGCATATTGTTTTCTTGGACTTGAAAATCCTACTATTTAACACGTAGTAAAATGGGTATCTGGCCTTCAATACATCAGTTAAGTAGTCTTGTCCCACATAGAAATTGTAACACACCTAACAGGCGCTTGTCTTGCCCTATGTGTTCCAATGTTATTTGTTGGCGGGGGCGGGGGCGGGGGCGGGGGCGGAGGCGGGGGCGGGGGTAGGGGTAAACATGTAAAGCGCAATTAACAAAATCAAGGCAATCTCTAATTTAAGACAGCCTTGACACAATTCGTGGATATGAGTGATATACAAGCCTGCACTTTTGAACACTCTGGAAGGAGACGTTAGATTCCGAGACTCCCTTCAATGATCCACACAAACCTGTTCACTTGCCAGCCAGAGCATGAAGAAGCCAATGGTGACGATGGTAAAGACAAGCCCTGGTTTATCGGAGACTCGCGACACTTCCCGCCTCCAGCCCCGGAGAGCCGTCTTCAGGTCAATCCTTGACAAGGCTTTCTGGTGGAATAGAGCCAAATGTAGACAAATACACATGAAAAATAAAGCCATAAGAAGCAGAAAAGTGACCAGGAGAGGACTCCAATCTGGGACCTGTAACAGCACCCATCACCTGGCCGCCAGCACAATACAATACAGCGTCAATCTATTTGACATTTTGCTTCCCTCCTCACTTTTCTACTATTCTGATGTAGAAATCAAAATCAGGTGAATCTCACGTACGTCTAGCTCTATATAATGACATGAAATCTATTATGTTCTAATTTAGTCATTACATTATGTAAAGAGCTAAACCGGACAGCGGTAGTGATTTTGGTTCTAGATAGTAACCAACAAAAGAGGAGCTGGCGGAAGATGGAAAAGTTGGGACTGCAAACATAGTGGAAAACGCAGAACGAACCGTCACTTTTGTACCGCGCTGCGAAGAGTGGGGTGCCATTGTCTTCCACGTCAAAGCTGAGGTGAGGTGAGGTGAGAACCAACGAAGTTTCTGGACATTGTTGGTGGTGAAAAACTTCTTGGATGAACTCTAAGTAACAGCTAAGACTAAGCAGTGCACCAGTAAAGTGTACCGTTCATATTCATAGTGGTGATGGGTTAAAAGGGTGAAAGGGGAGATAACAAGGTCTAGCTAGTGAGGGAGAGAAGAAGGAGAAGTAGTAGTAGTAGTAGTATCAGTAGAAGAGAGATAGAGATAGCTAGAAAGGGAGAGAGAAAGAGAGTGGGAGAGAGGCATAAGGAGAGAGAGAGAGAGATCTAGAGAAAGAGAGAGATATCTAGAGAAGTAGAGAGAGAGAGAGAGAAGGAGAGAAATATATGTATAGAGAAGGAGAGAGAGATAGAGAAGGAGAGAGAGAAACCTAGAGAAGGAGAGAGACAGATCTAGAGAAGGAGAGAGAGAGAGATCTAGAGAAGGAGAGAGATATATATATAGAGAGAGAGATCTAGAGAAGGAGAGATAGAGAGAGAGAGAAGTAGAGAGAGAGAGATCTAGAGAAGGAGAGAGAGAGATCTAGAGAAGGAGAGAGATCTAGAGAAGGAGAGAGATAGAGAGAGAGAGAGAGAGATCTAGAGAAGGAGATATATATATATATAGAGAGAGAGAGAGAGAGAGATCGAGAGAAGGAGAGAGATAGAGAGAGAGAGAGAGAGAGATCTAGAGAAGGGGAGAGAGAGAAAGAGAGAGAAAGAGAGAGAAGTAGAGAGCACACTCCAATATCTCATCCAGTCAAAGATGCTAACTCCGGGTCAAAGCCTACCGCCTTGCACTTTGCGGTGCATCTGCTGTAGTAACGCTGATTTGAATGTCATAGTTATGACGCAGCCAGTGTTTGAACCATCGACCCAATAAAGGTTCCGAGTTCCGAGGCGGACGCTCTAGACTAGACTAGATACCGATTGAGTGTAGGAAGACCTGTCTTGCCCCCGCCCCCTCCCCCCTCACCACATTTCTACTCCTAGACTTGATTTCCGAGTGCAACATTGTAAATGGAGAAAATCCATTCGAGTTAGTCTATATAATTTATTGTTCATTATAAGGACTAATTTGTATGTTCGTACCATGCTGGCATTTGTGTGAGTATTTCGGCTCATCGCATACAAACTATAAGGTGTGAAGAAATTGTCTGTCTCAAAAAAGTGCCAAGTCTATGGTCTAGATACCAACTTTCTGGCATTTTCTCATCAACAGAATACTGTAGTTAAACTGGAACAATTTACAATACGAATCTAAAAATTACACCTCTGTGCATGTAAGGTTAGGTTACAATTGATAAAAAAATTGGAGGTAATGTGCATTAAGTTTATGACTAGACTAACCATTTTGAACCTGCGTATTCTTGTTTCAATTTCATTACTTTTTGTTCTATTTTCATAACGTTCCTGGAATATCTAGATATTCCATTTTGTTTGAATTTGTAATATGTCTATTTGCAAAATGGGACCCTTTTCCAGGGCTTTTGAAATGCTTCCAGCCTATGATATGCTCTATAAAAATGATATGATATGGTCTTATCATTAAGAAGAAGAAAAAACATATCTCGGGGATCTTACCTTGATACTGCTTGCAGAAATCGTCTTTCTCATTTTAATGATCGTCCCAAATTGTCTGTCAAATAGTCTACTTTGTAATTAAAGATGCCGGATTTGCTAATATGTTGATATTATGAATTTGATCTGCGCTTTGTTTTGGTGGCATATATTTGGTTGTTAATGGTTGCTAGGCATAGAACTTGGTAGATTAAAAACTGTGTCCGGATACAATAAATATCTTTTTATGACGTAATTTACTTTGGTATTTGTTCTCTCTTAAAAAGTAAGTAACACATTGAAAGAAGTAGAGACTAGATAGATAGCAACTGTCGCATCATGTAACAATAATAAGTTGGTAAGGTATACAGTCCATGGACACGGCAAACTCTTTGACATTATACACCTTCTAATACAACTGAGGATACTCCTGTGGCATAATAAATTTTCCATATAGGATGAATATACCATCTAATCCCATATCCCCAAACTGATCCCTTCAATAGGAAAATAAGTTCTTCTAGATATTTGTTTGGACCGCCATTTTGGTCTGTTTGTAAGTTTTCGACCTAATCTTTTCTTCGCATCGCATAACTTTTTCGCCTTTTACTAAAGATTTCCTCTTATCCGAGGCTATTATCTTTGAAATTAGGGTTTTGGCATAAGTCAGTTCACTTAAATCTGATTTACCTGGTATAAGAACACTGCATTTTCAATATTATGCATTCAGATTCAGTTGGGTTAGAATCAGACCTCGCAATGAAATAGATGACCACAGCTAGGCTGTCAAAGACCCCAGGTAAGAGTTCAGCAGCCTGGAAGACAGCAAGGTACTAAGAGAAAAAGTCTCAAACAGAGGGCGGTATCGATCAACACCACAAGCATTCTCCTACACAGCCACACTATCTATCTAAACACGAGATGTCTTATTATAATTATCATCACCATCATCATTTTATAAAGTGAGTGACAGAGAGATAGATAGATAGATAGATAGATAGATAGATAGATAGATAGATAGATAGATAGATAGATAGAGAAAATCTATATATATTGAAAACGACAACAATTTTAATTGAGAAGCCAAACATAGAGAGGTAAAATAAAAATGCTGTGTGGCTAACTCAAGGAAACAAGACCAAATGTCACATTCTTAAACGCCACCAAAGACGGTACAGTGGGCTGATTACCTGCTTGATTTGTCTTGATCCAAAGTTTCTCTCCTGGCACTGTGATTGGTATTGTTTGGCTGCAGGCACATATTTCATGCCTCATTGCTCCATTTGTAACCAGACAGAGAGCTCGGCCCCGACACAACTGTAACATGACACGGTACTAAGGGGTGGAAATCAAAATCATCTTACATAACATTATTTTAGTAGAGACGACCAAAATATTGCTTCCGACCTAACGGAACACTTCTGACTGTAAGTACCAAATATGCAGGAGTTTTACTACCCCCACTCAGTTTTTTAAAATAAATATAATAAATACCGGTACGCCGTGAACATCTGGTGTAGAGATAGATCACTAAAACGACGCACACATCAAAAGTTGTGCCTGTTCCAAGTAACTTCGGCGATGGTTGCCATAGCAAGTCCCGGGTTCGAATCCCCCTCTGGCCACTTATCTACTTTCCGCATTCAATGTGTAGTATTTGCACAGCCTGTTATTCTGGATATGACTCCAATGACATTAAGTGCTTGTTCCCCACGAACTCTTTCACTGCTAAGGACACCAAAATCTTAAAGAATTGCCTGTTCTTGCAGATAAATCGGATTTCAGATTTCACCCAAAGTAAAGTATGCATGTTGAATTCGTGGGTTTATAATGTGCGTGTTCGTTTGCGACTCTTCCCTCCATCTCTTCCCTCCACCCTTCACCTCCACCACCACCCTCTACCTTTCCCCTCCACCCTTCACCTCCACCACTCCCCTCTACCTTTCCCCTCCACCCTTCCCCCCACCACTCCCTTCCACCCCTCCCCTCTATCTCTTCCCTCCACACGTCTCATCCGCATCTCCCCACCACCTCTCCATACCACCCCTCCACCTTTCCTCTCTACCTCTCACTATCACCCTCCACCTCTCCCCTCAACATATCCCCTTCACCTCTCACTACCACATCTCCCCTCCACCTTTCTTCCACACCCATCGCCTCTGTCTTACACCCCTTCCCTACAAAACTCCCTCCCCCTGCCTTCTACCTTAACCCCTTCCCCTCCCTTGGACCTTAGCTCCCCTCTCCTCCTTTCGACCGTAGTCCCCCCCCCCCACCCCCTTCGACCTTAGCCCCCCCCCCTTCCCCCTCCGCCTCCTTCCCCCATTCTACCAGGCAAATGTGTCCAACTTGGAGACCAGTTATTGGTGTGCAAACAAGCGCCACTCCATTCTCTAGCTCGGCCCCTGGTACCCAGTTAGTGTCCTGTATGAAAGATCCTTAACACAACGGAGCGACTGTTGTCAAACCCTTCCATTGTACTACAATCTTAAAGGATGGGCCTCGAACTTGGCGTGAAGTAACAGATTTGCAATTCATTTTTCAGAGAAAGGACTTCGACACCGTAATGTGTAACGTGAAGTCTTGATTTTAACACTGAAAAACAATATAAAAAAAAAAGAATAGAAAAATACGCAACCAGACAAGACAAAGACGAAGAACCACTCATTGTAAGACAGTCGATTTAAGACACCACCAATGCTGAAACATATAAAATTTACCCCGCCCCCAACCAAAAAAAATAAAACCCCAACAAAAAGCAACAAAACAATAACAAACAAACAAAACTAAAACCCACGCAGCCCTCCCCCGCCCCCACCCCGAAAAAAAGAAGCTACAAGAAATGCGGTGCCAAGATATCAAATTATAGACCGTTGGGTCAAAATACTCCAAACAACGCCATTATTGTGGTAAGACACACAAAATTGTTTGATGACGTCATCAGAGAACAAAATTTTTTAAAAATGTGTTTACTCGTTGTTGCTGGCAGAATGAAAACGTGCTGAGATTATGACGTTTCAAACACAATAGCTCTATATTCCAAGATAAATGTACCCGAATGAATAATAGACCAGAGTTAACCCTTTCAATGCTAAGGACACCAAATCTCCAAGATCTGCCTGTTCTTATACCAGATAAATCAGACTTCAGTGAACTGACATATGCCAAAAAGCCTGAATTTCAGGCTTTTTGGCATATGTCAGTTCACTGAAATTTGATGTATCTGGTAAAAACAAACATGTACATTTTCAAGTTGGATTTTGGCATAATATTTTAGTTGGGTTAGAATCCGACCTCGCTGTGAAAGGGTTAAAAAGTAAGTTTGTGGTCGGTGGTGGTACGTGCGTCATTGCCTGAGACCTCAAACTCAATTCACCGTCTAAAGGACTCCGTGTTTACATACAAGCTAAACCCAATTAACCTCTCGATTGCCTGATAAAATCTCAAAAGAAATTAACCTTTTATTAAGTGGTTTCATGGGAATAAGAAAAAAACTAGTCACGATCAAATAAAAAAGGGGAAATTGAAGGGGGTGGGGGGGGGGGGGGGTGTGGTGAGTCCATTAGAAAGACGTTCAAGTAAACATATTTGAATGCCTAGGCAAACGTTCGAGAGATTCAAGAGAATACAATGAAGACCCACGACCGTCTGTTTCTTGTGAACTATTGTATCTAGATGGTGTTCAAAGTTTTACTGCTTGGTAAAACACTTACTTTCAAAAGGAATGCCGAGGTAGAAAAAAGGGCGGAAAGGGGAGGGGGGGGGTTATCTAGGGGGTGGGGAGGAATACAACGAGGGATTTTTACATCTTTTGCTGAATTTACGTGCAGATGCCTTAGCCATCGACGAAGCACAGTCATTCAAATGATGTGTGGTGAGAGTGTTTAAGTTTTATATGATTCATCCTAAGATCTGTCCTAAGAAGCTAAGTTTTGTTTATTTTCTTATTTTGTTATTTTGTTTAGTCTTGTTTGTCCTGATGAAGACCTTTGGTCGAAACGTTGCTTTCTGTTTGTCTTGTTTTGTCTTTGTCCCACTATACTGGCCTGTTAATCACTCCCTTTGTTTCACCGTTGAAAATCACTGGCCTAGCGATCCCCTCTCTTTTTACACTTTGTTAGAGAGAGAGAGAGAGAGAGAGAGAGAGAGAAAGAAAGAGAGAGGGGGGGGGGATTGATAGCATGCTCTCCTAGCCTAGTGCAACAAGTAAATTGATTGCTTGATAAACTATACTGTTAAATGAAAATTAGAAAATGCAAAATTCAATATCATTAATCCGGAGAAAGAAACAAAATATGAGGCGAAAGGGGTGGGTATGTCATATCTTGATATACTAACGTAAAAAACAACAAGAACCCCCCCCCCCCAAAAAAAAACATTAAAAAAACAACAAAAAAACAAACAAACAAACAAACAGACGTTATAATGTTTTATCATGAGACAATCAGGAAATGAATATCACATTGATGTCACTTTTACTAGATAGTCATTTTGACATAAAATTGAACGAGAGAAGGAGTGATTTTCCTCTAGCAAGGTTCGGTCTGTCGTCTAGACGGTTGCTCGAACCTGGTCAATACGGATTGCAAGGAATCGATATCGCGTTTCCCGTTATACATTGGATGTGTCATGCTCTATTTCCTGGTGATTGGTACCCGGGTGTCGTTTTGCTAATTCCTGCTTCCATCAGCTACAATTCCCGCCTTTGTTTACCTTACCGGCATCATCAAGACTATTTTTAGGTTTCTTTTTTTCCAATCATTAACAATCAGCAGCGCGCCTCACCCCAAAGCAACTCTTCAATGCATTTACCATTCAATATTAAACCTGGTCGATGTTGCGATTTTAAATATATTATGTACTTAATATTTGCTGGGTTGTTTTTTTTTTCTTGCCAAAAATTATCTCATCTGTGTTCCATCTGTTTTAGATTTTCTTCACTTGAGATTATAAGAAAGTCAAGCGTTTTTTCTGACAAATGGGAAATTAGCTTGGTTTCAATCCAATTATCTATCTATCTATCTATCTATCGGTCTATCTATCTATCTATCTATCTATCTATCTATCTATCTATCTATCTATCTATATATATATCTATCTATCTATCTATCTATCCATCTTTCTATCTATCTATCTCCCTCTTTCTATCTATCTATCTATATATCTATCTATCTATCTATCTCCCTCTTTCTATCTATATATCTATCTATCTATCTATCTATCTCTGTGTCTTCCCCCTCTCTCTGCCTCTTTGCCACTTTTTACCTGTGCTGCATTGTTGTTCGTTTGTTGAATTTACGCTAAGAATACAACATCGACGGACACGAATTTTCGCACTGTTTTCAGAAGGAAGCTAAAACACGATCATGTCCAATGTTTCAAAAGTCGTATTTTTTCTGTTTTTTTCCCTCTCGATATTCAATATTCCCCAGATCAATAACGCGATAATCTCAGTTTTTGCCTGTTGCACAAGTTTCCTCCTTTGCTACGTGCGTTTCCCCATAACACCTTTTAGAGTCTCAAGGTACTATCTGCCACTTAGAGTAATGACATAGCAAAGAGCCGGGCAACGTTTCAGTACTGTATTATAATAGCTATATCGTCCTGGTTTATTACGAGCTTCCCCTCGAGCTAAGTCAACATCATACTACTTGTGCCATGTTGACAGATTGACGGCAACTCCTTTTTATCGTTGAGGAAATCAAGTCTTGGAGGAGACTGTCCTACGCTTCCAGGCAGACTGTATAGACGTACAGAGGTTTCACTATTTATTCATAGTTACCCATAGTATAGGCTTTAGACATGTCTATACGCTTTATTTTTGTTTGTTTGTAGTTTTTATTAACGATCTCGCTTTCTAAGCAGAGCATCAATATGTCTTTATTCCAATGATAACTGAAAAACTTTTCATTTTAGAGGTAAAAAAAATATACTTATATAAAGCCATTTTAAATCCTACGCGACGGACAAAAGTGACGTGAAGATTCAATTCCCGTAAGTAGTTTCAGATAAGGATTTTGTGAACCTCGATTGCAGGCTACATCCAACGATATTCTCTTTTCTTCAGTGGAAACTGTTGCTGTGTAAGTAATGCCAATATTGTTTCATCATATTTTGGTTTCCAATGTTCACACGTTTTCTTTGTATCCCTTTTAGTTTGATTGATTTCAAATAATTATTTTGATGATTTAAAAAATCACGCTATCAACATTTTTTTTATAAATAGAGCATAATTTTTATCGTCACTTTTATCAATGGTGTTGATTTAAAGTAAAACTGAGACAAATTTAGCTGCTTGTTAGTTAGGGGTAGTTAGGCACGCGGTAATTGCATAGTTCTCTCTGGAAAATGGTGAACGCTTTCTAATTAATGATTTTCAAATTTCTTTTGGTCTATATTAACTACTTTTGAAATGGGGATGTAATCTTTCACCGTGTTGTGTTTACAAATTGTCGAGATTAAGTTTTGGATCTCGTAATTGAAAGAGATTAGAAAACTACAGTGACTCGCTGTGTCAATTTCAGATTTTTTTTCTGTACCTGCTCTTTAATTTCAAGTTATTAATGATAAATATGAAGTTGTAGCTGCTGGTAGTGGATCGCTTGGTAAAACGCCCGTACACTATAATATAATATAATATGATATAATATAATATAATATAATGTAATATCATATAATATAATATGATATAATACGATATGATATGATATAATATAATATAATATCATATAATATAATATAATATTTTATAATATTAATATAATAATACAATGGAATTTTTTTGTACAGATGTGTTTTACAAAAAAATACAACGGTAGGGGTTAAATGAAGGAGAGATAGACTAGTTGTGTGAATAGTTATGTACAAGGTCAAAAGTAAAAAGAATGTAATGGTACGCTTTATAATGAGTGGTGTAGTATAGTTTATAGAATAGTTTATAGTGTAGTGTAAAATTGTATAGTATGATAATATTGTATGGAACTTTGGTATAATATCGTAAAGTAAAAGTATAAAGTATGGAGTATTTTAGAGTAAATAGTAGTAGAATATCACAGTAACGTTGTAAATGTTTAAGAATATATTCTTTATAAATTATTAATTATTGCTCAGCAATTGTATTCAAAATAGGTTAACTATCGAAATATTTCAAAAATTGACCATGATGTGAGTATTGGATGAGAGTGAATAAGAGTAGACTAAATTATATCATGAGGTTCATTTGCATAAGGCTAAGTAAGAGAGAGAAAATAATGCAAACTAGATTAAACCCTTTAGTTTTTGTTTTTTGTTTTGTTTTTTGTTTTGTTTTTTACATTGAAGGGTTAATAGACCTTAGCTGTTAGGATTGAACAGACTTGTCAGCCCCTGGTTCTTTTACACCGGCTTGTTGCTCAATATTTAGAGCAAGCGCCCATAGTTCCGGCCGGTAGGTCAGTGGTTCGAATCCCCGCTGAGTCATATCTTAGTAGTTAAAATCGGTAGGAGTAAACAAATACAAAGGTAGGAATTACGTGCCTTGAGATTCCTTAGTTTCATGCTAATGACCGGGGCAATGCAAGTGTTGTCTTTGATGCAAGTATTTGTGCGTTTTCTTTTCTTCTTTCTGCTGTCTCCTCAATAACTGCTACGGGTATTTGTGTGTTTTCTTTTCTTCTTTCTGCTGCCTCCTCAATAAATGCTACGTCGCCAGAACCATAGGGCCCTAGGCGAAGGTATAAGTTTCGCCTAGATAGGGCCCCATCTTATTTCGCCAGGTAATGTTTAGTCAAGACACTTTAACAGAGGGTCTTGGAGAGCCTAAATTTTAAACATATTTTTGATTCAGTTCTTAACCTGAATGAGGTGAGACAAACGGAGTAAATTTCACGTCAAGTGAAACTTGATCCTGGTACCCCAATGCTCTCTTCTGAGTCGCTACCAGTTCAGCCAACGCGTCTCTCCCTGTTTAAAGGTTACTGGAATACCAGAGCATCATATCAGAATATTTAGATTTAATAATTTTTAGCAATGAAGAAAAAGATTGATTCGTAGTTAGTTAAACGTGTATTTTTGTATTGAGAAATCAACATTAACATGTGATTTCGAGGTACTTTTCATTGTTTAGGGTTTGTATGATCATTGTGTGAACATAAAAATGGAATATGCTCTCGTTTATCTTCAGCCCTCTCTTTAGCCATTGTAAAAACATAAAGGTAGCCCACTCTTGGTAGTTCAAACAGGTATTATTGTTATTATTCTACAACACATACGGGTCTAGACTCCAATAACAGTTATGCTCTCTATCACCCTTCTTGTCTTTCGTTTATCAAAAAGAAACAGAAATAAATCATCTCTTTTCTTTCCCTCACCCCACTCTCTCTCCACTATCTCTGACCCCCCCTCTCTCTATCAATATGTCTATCAGGGGATCTGTCTTGTCATTTGTCTCTCTCTCTCTCTCTATCTCTCTCTCTTAGTGTCGCTTTCTTCTCCCTCCCCATCTCTGTCTCTCTCTCCCTCTCTCTTCTCTCCCTCCCCTTTTTCTCTGTCTTTTTCAATCTCTCTTTCTCTCTCTTTTTATCTCCCTATATACTCTTCCCCCTCTCTCACACTCCCTCCCTCCCTCTCCCTCTCTATATCTATCTCTCTTAGTGTCGCTCTCTTCTCTCTCCCCCTCTCTACCCCACGCTCTTCTCTCTCCTTCTCTCTCTCTCTCTCTCTCTCTCTGTCATTTTCAATCTATCTTTGTCTCTATCTTTCTGTCACTGTCTCCTCTATCTCCCTCTCTCTCTTCCCCTCTCCCCCCCACCTCTATCTCTCCCTGCCGTCAAGCAGTACAGCCTAGTGGTTAAGCACGGTGCTTGTCATTTGGGCCTCGCAGGTTCGATTCCTGTGACAGGCACATCGGAAAAATACAAATGTAAAAAATTGTATAATAATACAAACGTAAAAATTTGTATTCGAAATGTGCCCTGGCGTTGGCTGCGTGTCCGTCAATACGTCTGTGCCTTTAGGCTAGTTTTACAACACAGCATGATAATAATCTGGCCATGTCATTGAAGCTGTAAACAGCAAAGTAGTTACGAAAACACGCCTGAATTGCCCGAGTCAAACACTAGACAGCTGTTGTAAGGTGCAGAGCACGTAGAATCACCTGCAGAGCACCCTTATACACTACACGAGTAGAATCACCTGCATTTCAATTGTCTGATGAATTTATGGGCCGTTCTTATCTTTTCTCTCCCGAACCAAAAACACTATTGTTGTATATATTATTGAAGGCTGTTTCCTGTCACATAGTTTGCCCTATTAAACAAACAAAAAATCAAGTCCTTTAGAGCCATTTTAACATATAGAGTCGTAGCTTATCCCTTTTTCTGTAGTTTGAAGTGAACAGGTGACAATGGTTGCTCCCCTCTTTATAGGACAGTGGTTTATTGCAGAATACTTCACCAATTCCAAATTGTTGGTTGGTAGTCGATACCCATGTGACATATTGGTGGAGTGAGGCAGTTAGATGGAGTAAATTTTTTTACCCAAGTGCTCTTGCATTTCAAGCTTTTGGCATATGTCAGTTCATTGCAATCTGATTTATTTGATATATCATATCATATCATATTTACAGACCATATAGGCTGGAAGCCTTTAAAAGCCCTGGAGAAAGGGTCACATTTTAGAGATAGAAATATTACAAATTCAAACAAAATGGAATAGATATTCCATGAACGTTATGCAAATAGAACAAAAAGTAATGAGATTGAAACAAGAATCCGTTATAAGAACACGTTAATTTTGAAGATTTTGTATATTCTGCTTGGTAAGAATCAGACCCAGCTGTGAAAAAGTTAAACAAAATAACTATTCGTTACACCCTACCGCATCTTCAGTAATTTTCTGAACCATTTCAAATTATCTCAACTCCTCTCCCGTTTCTCTGTCTTTGCTTACGTAGAGCAAGAATAGAATATCATCGTGTGTCAGACAAGAGAATATTAAATTCAAAACTTGGAATTATCTACAGCGGAAAAAGGGGCATTGTGGCTCAGTGGTCAGCAGCTGTTCCACCAGGAGCTCGGCATTAAGGGAACAGTGCTAAGGCTGGTTGGTCCGGTGTCAGTATGTTGTGACTTAGTGAGATGTGCTAGTGAGGCCTCCGTTTATCTCTGTGTGACATCACGCTAACTTGTCCGGAAAGCTCCGAATTTGATATGACCTACTAAAAATATGTGTTAAAAGAGGCGTTAAACAGGAAACAACAACAAACATGTTTCTTAACCACGCCCGCTTCTCCTCCCCACGCACTTCTGACAGAGCCGTGAGAAATCCAGGCTATTCAAATCGCGACCAGACTACCTGATAAGATCAACGGTCCCTTTCAATCGATTCCAGGGGCTTGGCGTTTTATTGCCTGGTTATTAAACGGGCAGAACCAGCAGGAATGATAAATTGTGCCGACAAGACAGAAAGTGATTATCTTGACAGCAAAATTGCCCTGGCCAGTGCTGTAAACAAGAGCGTTGTTCTGATGAAGTTATTGACAAGTGACATCTTTGTCAAGTTCAGACTACATGCGTCATCAAAATAAAATGTGCATGACCCCATTATAGACCCGTTGTGCTTAACCCTTTCAATGCCAAGGACATCAAAATCTTCAAGACGTGCCTGTTATTATACCAGATAAATCAGTTTTCAGCGAAAGCCTGAAATTCAGGTGTGTTTTTGTTGTTGTTGGTGGTTTTTTTGGTTTTTTTGTTTTGTTTTGCATAATATGTCCGTTTACTGAAATCATGATTTATCTGGTCTAAGAACACGTACATTTTCAAGATTTTGCCTATTTCAGTAGGGTTAGAATCAGACCTCGCTGTGTTAATACCACAGTGTCCACATGAATAAAGAACGTATGTGGCGTATTTGCTCAGTTCGATCAATGTCAGATTTTTGGGCTAAAGGTCCAAGGCTCCATCCCTCCAATGGGAGGATTTTTTTCTCCTTTAAAAAATCCCACTGTCGAATTAGCAGTGCCTTTGTCCCACAAGATTAGTGGGGCTTGTCTTGTCAGGTGTGTTTCAATGCTTGATAGCTGTTGGGGGAACACAAATCGATCTTTGTCATCACGGCACATGTTTTGAAAGGGGGATGGGGGAATGTTTGGTTATTTTATTGTTCAACGCCATTTTAAAAGACCTTTTGGGTCATATCAAAGGCGGACTTCTCTAGACAAACTAATTTGATGCAACAAAGAGATAAATAAAGGCTCACTCAAATATTTCAAGCAGTTATAGTCACTAACGCCTGGCCAATCAGTCATAGCACTGTTCCCATGATACCTAGCGCCTGGCGGGATAGCTGCTAAAATGCAATTTTTAACATATTAGATATGATACGGCCGGGGTTCGAACTATCAACCTAATGAGTCTGAGGCGGACGCTCTACCTATTAACCCCTTCACCGCAAGGTCTGATTATAAGCCAACTGAAATATGCAATATATTGAAAATGTACGTGTTCTTCTACCAGATAAAGCAGATTTCAATGAACTGACATATGCCAAAAGCCTGATTATCAGGCTTTTGGCATATGTCAGTTTACTGAAATATGATTTATCTGGTATAAGACCAGGCAGGTTTTGAGGATTTTGGTGGCCTTAGCAGTGAAAGGGTTAAGCAACGGTGCCGGTAGGGAATTTTTCAAATGACCAACATGCCATGGATACGCATCGAACATGTTCAGTGGAATCTTTGTATTTGCCAAGAGACATAGAGTCTACACCCGTTCTAGAAGCAAGTAGCCTTCCATATGAATGGTAATTCACGTGCCTGCTACTCAGTTTTAAAAAAAAGTAAAAAGGCTTTCGAGTAGGACTGCAGTTACATTTTATTGTTGGTCATTTTCACAATCAATAAGTGACAGAAGAGAAGGGGAGGGGAGGGGGGGGGGAGTTGGAAGTAACGACAGAAAGTTGGATTTGTTAATGATACAAATATTATATGTAGACAAAACAATACCTAGGGTAAATTTCATAACGCGAGACTTAGACATAGCCCAAGACTGACTTCTTAATGTAGCTTGATGTCTCGGAGTGAATATTTCGGAATTTTGGAGTGGTCAAAACATTCAATGAGAGCCAAAATCAAACTAAATTTAGATTTTTATCTCGGAGTGTAGTTTTACGTCTCGTGTCCTGAAATTGGCCCTAGATTTTAGATTCCAGGAAAAATACATATCTTGGCAACTATGCGCTAAATTGTATGAGATAGGCAAAAATAAAAACTAGATAAACCATTATATGTCTACATTTATGCATCATGTCAAGATCAACTAATAAGAATCCTGTTCACGGACAGATTGCTGCTGGTTATTTTTCTTCTTTTTTTGGTTTTATTTTTGTTTTCCACATTATATCGAATAATGCAGGTGTTAGGGCTCAGTCTTGTGTCTGGTTACAAATGCAGCAATGTGACATAATATTGTCAGTCCCTACAGCCAGATATAATTATACAGCCAGGAGGGAAACTTTGGATCCAGACAAAAGCAAGCACGTGATCAGCCCACTGTGCTCAGATTTTGATCGCGTTTAGGAACAAAACATTTTTGGAATTGCTCCGTTGAATATGAGAACAGGTTGTGTCGGCTGCTCGCTTTTAATTTATGCACTCACAACTCAAGATTACTATCTGGATTGCTGTCTTGACAAATCGATGGAGTCAATTATATATGCATTGGCAAAATCATGATATTCTCTTCACCCTTTCAATGCTAAAGACACTAAAATATTCAAGACTTGCCAGTTTTTATACAAGATGCATCAGATTTTAGTGAACTGACATATGAAATTCAGGCTTTTGGCATAAGAACACGTAAATTTTCAAAATTGTGCATGTTTCAGTTGGGTGAGAATCAGACCTCGCAACGAAAGGGTTAAAGTCTCCTTAATGTGACGACACCGTTGCATTGAATGATAGGCAGCGTAAACAAAAGCTCGTCTGTGAAATAGGACCCCGCTCCCATCTATTCATTGCGGTTCATCAAACCACTCACAACCGACAAACACATACACTCTCTGTTTCGTAGTTTTATGGTTGCTGAAAGCGGGGTCCTGTTTTTCTGCGTGCACATCCTGTTATTCAACACCTTGGACGTCATAGATAATTTAGTGTTTGGATATTAATTGATGAAGTGGCTGAAAACTGAATCATCTCAGTTTACTGCAGTCCTCAATCAGAACAATGATCCCATAGCAGTAATGAATATTGCTGAGATGCACGATGTAACATGGTGGCGATCGATTTTCATTCATTGTTTTTTTTTTTTCCTTCTTCTTTTTGTTCTCTTTGGCATTGTTTCCATGGTGATATTACAGCTGTCAATTCTGGGAGATTGATTTTTGGGTTTGTGTTGCTCTAAGACTCTTCGCTCTAACTGCGCATGACAGACAATTTTTGAACTTTTGAGAGGTTAGAAATATCCAACATATAGTTATTTCACTGGACTCGTTTCCGTGTTCGTTCCCTTTATGCATCTGGTGATGATTATTTTTCTTGATATTGTCTGGCGTTAGAGAGACCTAAATCAATTAAAGCTAATAAGAATATTCCCACACCATCAAACATGGTAATCATTTTCTGTGTGCAGAATATTCACACACCATCAAACACTGTAATGTATGTTTGTATGTGGAATCTCTAATGTCATAGAATGTGACTTGGTTAGATACTAAGACAAATTTATAATCCAACCAATCAATGTTCATTCCATTAAGGTCAAAGTTCAGATGGAGGTCAAATCTCGTTTGGAAGAGCCCCCTGTGACCGATCTGGAATATTATGCCAGGCCAGAAAACTACACCGGAAGCAACATCAACACTCTGACACGGTGAGTGGCGACTAGATTTAAAGAAATAATGGTGTCGACTGTCGTAAAAAGTGTAAAATTCATATTTTGCCCCCAAACATTTATCTACTCATTATCGTATTGATGATGGTGTTGATGATGATAGTAATAATAATAATTATGATAATAATAATAATCATAATGATCATATGATAATATGATAATAATGACAATAATAATAACAATTATTATTTTTATCATCATCATCATGTTATTATTGTTGTTGATATTAGAGAATAGTAGAAGGACATAGCAGTTCGTTATCATAATAAATATGCATAGTAGTAGCACGCAGTAGTAGTAATAGAAAGAATAGAGGCAGCAGCAGCAACAGCAGCAACAGCAGCAACAGCAGCAGCAATATCATTGCAATTAAATTTAAAATCATCATGCACATACTCCTGTACGGTCAGAGGTATAAAAGATCACAAGCTGCTCTCACGAGAAAGCCACCTAGACTAGGTCGTTGATTTAAGTTGATGCCAGATAAAAAAAATGTTTGTGAGAATGAATGTTTATGACTTCCAAAACTCAAATTCACTTAATAAGGCCTCCTGAAATGACATGAGGATACTTAACCCTTTCAAGGCTAAGTCTATTTCTTTAGCTGCTAACTAGATATCAAACTCTGTAAGATTTGCCTGTTGTTATTCCAGATGAATAAGGTTTCAGTGGACTGACAGGCTGAAGGATGAATTTCAGGCTTTTGGCATATGTCAGTCTACTGAAATCTTATCGATCTGGTATAATAACACGTCATTTTTTCAATATTGCGTATGTTCTGTTTGGTTAGAAGTGGACCTCGCAGTGAAAGGGTTAATATTCCTGTTTCTATTTCACGTATAAATAAAAAGCTCAGATAATTTTATTTATATTATTCTAGATTTCTCATCGCCAAAGAGCAAGAAGAACCGAAAGCCAAAAACATTACCAAGAAGAAAAAGAATGAGACTGAGGAGCGCAAGCTGTATCGAAGATATCGACACATTTTGTCACCAGGTTACCGTAAACGTTCAGGATCTGCGTCCTCGTGGACATCCTCGGGTTCTGAAGGAGATGACGTCAGCACAGACAAACAAAACCTATCCACCAAAACCACTCACGTCAGAGACCTACCCAGCACAGTACAGACACATCTTCCTAGCGATATAACGGAGTCAAAGGCAGCAAAAGATACCAGAGATAAAAATATTATCAGCAATGATGAGTTTTCATCTAGCGGGGACACAGTTGAGGATGAGTCCCAGGACTCTGCCAGGCAAACACCGACCGAAAAGCTGTCCAATTCCAGCGCCGATAGCGGAGTTCGTATGTCCGGAGACGATTTCATCGGGAGTCTGGAAAAAAATGAGGGTCAGTTCTTTCATATTCATGCAGTTCATAATACGACTATAACTTGTATTGTTGAGCAATAGTCCTAAAATGAGGTGTTTTACTATATGATTTCAAAATATCTTGATTTTAGATTAGCAATGGAAATCGAAGGCAACAAGCCGATGGTATTAAGAAGAAGAAGAAATGGAATAACTGTGCGCACTCACACTCTCTCTATATCTCTCTGGCATCTCCTTCTCCTTCCCCATGCCTCTCTCTCTGCCTGTCTCCCCTTCCCCCTCTCTCTGTCTCTCTCTTTTTATCCCCCATGTCCTCCCTCCCTCTCTCTTATCTCCTTCTCTTCTTCCCTCTGCCTCCCCGCCCTCTACACTTCCACCACTCCGTCTCTCTCTCTTTCTCTCTCTCTCTCTCTCTCTCTCTCTCTGTCTTTCTCTCTCTCTCTCTCTCGACATCCGCCTGTATCCTTTTGTCTTGATCTCCTTGGCCATGATTATTCAATTACTTCTGTTGTGAAACATCACCAGATTATCATCGTTATATTTCAACCTTTCTAGATAATGAATCAGACAAGCCAAGGGTGCGGTACTCTCTCCCGACCACAGAGTCCTCTCCTTCCTTTTCCTTGGAATCTCGCACGTCCCTAGGAAACCTCACCTCATCTCCAAGGAAACCTGGCATCTCCAAATTATTGGCGATGAGAAGTAAACTGACATATCTTTCTAAAACATCCCGAAGGAAACTTGTACGTTGTTTGAATTGTTGTGGTCTCAGATACACTATATTCTTATTTTGGTTCTGTTTAACACCTTTTATAAATACATTTTAGGCCTTATCAAAGTTTGAGTTGTTTAGACAAGTTAAGGTGTTGCCACATAATGATAAATGGAGGGCTTGTTCGAATATCTCACCACTCACAATATACTGTCACCGGGATAGCAAGTCTTATCACTGCTCACAAAACGCCAAGCGCATGGCCAGACAGCAGCTAAAACGCCGATTTTAGCATCTTAAGATATGTCTCGGCCAGGGTTCGAACCATCAAACCACCGGTTCTGAGGATGACGCTCTACTACTTGACCCACGGAGTCGGTCATATACTCTTCCCCTCGTATTACTGAATGTGTTGTGCTTACTCTCTTTATCATCCATTTATAGAACGAAGTTTGCTTTCTTGTTACCATTATTACTTATTTCTACGAAAAGGTAGAACAGTTTGGTGTCATATGTAGTTTCCTCTTGGCTAAGTCCAATTTTTTGGGTGCTACCTAGAGAGCTTGTTCCCTTTCTTAGTTTTGCAAGAAATCTGACATTAAAAAAAAAAAATCATTCCTCAGCTATTAGATCGCTTCCGACGAATCGTGGTTGGGATTGTGAACGTTCTGAAACTGGCCAAGGCAATAATCAAACCGTAAGTTCCATTTCAATGCCTCAATACGGGAAGTATTTACTACCACTTTTTGTATGTTTGTTGAGAATAGGCAAGAGAAATTTATTCTCAATTAAACCGTCTTTACACATTCTTATCTCCCTTGTATTATTGACTCTATTTATTATTTTCAAGTTGTCAGCTCCAGCTGTACATCATTTAAACTGACGCGTTTTACATCCAAGAAAATAGAGCATTGTTTATTTTGCGTACTTTTAGGTGAAATCTACAATAAAAGAAATATACAAGTAGAAGGGCGTTGTGGGGGGGGGGGGGGGCGGGGGGAGTGGTCGATTAATCAGTGTTCCCTATTTTCGTTTCTTTTTCTTTTTCTTTTTTCTTTTGACGACCCCGAATGGTTCACTTATTTTAGAGTGAGATGGGACATATTCTAATATTGAAGGCAGAAATAGAGACTGATACCATGTTCCTACTCTCCGTCTCTTGAAACAAAAAATCATGTCTCATCCACTCCAAATCCTTTTTGCCGCAGCTTCATGACTGAATAAAATTGCAAAGTGTAGAAGAGAGGGGATCGCTAGGCCAGTGGTTATCAAAGGTGAAACAAAGGGAGTGATTAACAGGCCAGTATATTATGACA